>OZ038477.1:84152387-84274887 GCA_964036315.1 Acanthosepion esculentum
ACATGCACAAAATAATACATTTTCCCTACAAAACCATTTAAAAATATATTTCGATATGAAACATACTAAATTTTTCTTCCTTGTTAAATAGGGAAGCGTCATGTGAGGGTGCGTGTTATGTGAAGGCAAATACGGTAAACCCTTAAACCAAAAAATCTTTCGATTATCATTGTAAATTTTCAAACAGACAACGACTAAAATTATTATCGGAGATATAAAGTCATGTGTAACCATAATGTTTGTTTACACTGTGATGCCAAAATTGTCTAGTATCATGTAGGAACCAATTTAACTCGGTGAAATACAATAACTAAACGATTCTAAAAATGGCTGGAAGAACTATGGAGAGATTTTGAGTCATGCCGTTTCAATAGCTGCCCACAAGTCCTTGATATTTCAAGGTGTAGTATCTTTCGTGCGAATAGATCTCTCGACTACGTCCCATAAAGGCTTAATTATACTCATGTTGGGACAAATTGGTTGCTATACTATTCGTCGGAAGTCTGTTCACTCTGCATAAGAGTCACTCATTGTAGAGGGTTACTGAAGGAGATTGTTGTATGAGCGGTAAGAGTAAGAGGTAAGAAGAGTAATTTATGATGATGTGTGGGAAAGATAACCTTAACTCTAGACTTTAAGCGGTTAAGATTGTAGTTGTCGACAAAGTATCCTCTTGGGAGTCGCTTCTACAAAGTAGCGGTTTATTGGAAAAGCTGTTCGAGTCGAACTTCCTTCTTACTAATGGAATACGAAGGGAATGAGAATGAGTCAACTTCCGGTACGTTGCATGAAGGGTCTTAGCTGCGAGGGTTAGAATTGTTGGAACTAAGGAATGTAGCTCGACAGGATATTTGCTATGAAATAACGAAAAGGTAGCAAAAGGTTGGCAATGTTTTGTCTATGGGAAAGGGGTTGTTAGATGGAAAATAATTAAATATCCACGTGGCTGCGTAGACGCTTTTAAACTCTATCAAGACTGGAAAATGAAAACCGAGCAGCTCCAGCTCAGATATGGCAACCGTACACAATTTTCGGTCTGACTTGGCTCTTGCAAAGGTAGAGCATAGCAGAAGTTAGGTAACTATTAGAGTGTTACAAGGAACCGACCAATTTCTAACATCTTTAGCGATGGATCGTATATATGATTTCCATTTGCGGACTGGGGTGAGGTTAAATCCCAATCGACGTTCAAGGCAAGGGGCCGCCTTGAGGCTACATCCGTTCATCGCGATAGGCGAAAATGCTGGCTCTGTTGGCTGATGTTTGGTTTTTTAATCCAGTTTTGGGAACTTGGGTTCGATGACACGGTGGAATAACACATTGTTGTTGGGGTACGGGGCGAGTCTAGTAATAGTTGTAAATGATCATGAAGCAGGACAATGTAGCGATCACCGGTCAATGAGGTGCTTGGGTTGACCAGTGAACCCAACCACTGATATGGAAATATACCACACACCATTATGGAACCAGCACTAGCCTACATGGTACCTTGTTAACAACTGAGGTCCTTGGATTCATGTGGTCTGCACTACACTGGAACCATGACTCATCGTACCACACTATATTTTGCCAGTCGTCCATGGTTCAACTAGTGACTAATATTATCAGAAATTTTAATTATTATCATTATTTTACTTTGAATTACTAAACTCTATTTTTTTATTTAATAAAACTAAGTTGAAACCATATCTGAAATATAAGCAACTTTAAAATGATCAACATAAGCACTGACAATATAAACCTTCCTGAAGCAACCACTGTCATTGAATATTAGGTACTTGTGGGTTATCTGTCACTACTTTTTATAAAGTTAGATATGCTATTTTTTTTCTCAGGCTGCTAAATTAATTTTGGGGAGCTGCCAAAAAATGAAGAGGATGTTGTTTGCCTGCTTCAAGGTAAAGGGTTCCTGCTAACTGAGAAGCACTGCAAAAATGGCTATCCACTGAAGCTCTGTTTTGGTTCTAGGATCTATTGGAAGTGTGACACAAAGAACTGCAAGCAGTAAATTGGACTCAACACTGGGAACTGGCTGTCAAACTCACGCCTGAACTTGGTCACTCTGCTCTGCTTCATATACGCCTGGTGCCGGGAAACATCCTCCTTCAAATGGTGCGACCGCGAACTGGGAATTGGGAATAACTGTTTGATCAACTGGAACAATTAGATATGCGTCAACAGCCCAGCCAAGACCGGCAGCGATGGTTGATATCGATGAGAGCCTGTTGATGAGGCGTAAGAACAACGCAGACGCATTTTACCATAATGGGTCCTCAGAGAAATTTATCATAAAAGAAATGACTGCTTCATCGTTCAAGTTCCTAACTGCTCTGCTACAACTCTCTTGGCTGTCATTGTGGAACACATTGCTGAAGGTTCTATTATCGACTCCAACAGCGTGGATCAACAAAGTGGTGGAACAAGCGTTACCGAAAAACGGCACGGCACCATCTTGAGACCTGCCTGGCTGTGTTCATGGAGTCGACCCATTCGACGCCATCCTGTTGACTCTCGTCGCGTTCATGCCACCCAAATAATACCTTTAATGTTTGTTATTTTGATAAATTAATATAATTTAAGAGAAATTGAAAATTTTAAAAGTTGTTGGGGCGCACCCACCTTCACAACCACAATAGACTGATCCTATTATTATAAATAGAACAGTAGTTCTAGAGACTGTGAGTAGTGTAGCAGTGTACGCAGTCTCTGACTGTGCGCTGCTCCTGTCGAACTCTCTGCTTTGGCAGAGAGGAACCCGGACGAGGCTTTGCCGCAGGGTAAAGTGTCGTCCGGGGAGGTAGACAGTCCCTGAACCCGTTTATACGGGTTCTAAATGGGCATAATTTTGGCCGAGCCTACGGGCTCGGGGAGCCCACATTAAACCGGCCTTGTGCCACATTCGACCCACGTGGGAGGGTTGTTAAATACCGTAGTGTAGCAGTGTAGTGCAGTGCAGAGTGAGACTTCTGTAGTGATCAGTTACACTTCCGTTTCTCGACCGGAAGATACCGTTGGACTTTATTACTATTACTTATTGTTACTACTAACCTACGTTCGTTCTACTACTAATCTCTCTGATGTAAATACCTCTCTGAATATACCAGTATTTTTCCCTACGACTGTGTTTGTTCGTTATTACCATATACTCACGTGGAAACACTCAACATCTCAACAAAAGTGGTGACGGATAACCCCCAAGTACCGAATATTAATAGATACATAAGAATTTTCTATATTTGGTAACGATTTATTTCCTTTTAGAAACATACTTTTGAAATGACAACTTGCGACTAATAAAATATTTAAATTTTCCACTATGATAATTACACCATTCTTCTAAATAAATCATGAATTCAATTTATAATAATTTATTTCATAAGAAAAATAGAATTTTCATTGCAGTTTTATTAATGAGTATTGCGATGGTACTGAAAGAAATTCGAGTTTAAGTGATATATTTATAAGAATGTAGAAATAGCACGTTAAAAATAAACCTAATAAATATTATAAAAAGTGTTCAAATGTTTATATTAGTTAAACAGCTCGACGGTTGATAAAAGGAATGAAAAAAAATTATAGACATGACCCAAAAAATCCGACAAAAATTTTGTTTCTTCGTCGTTTCGAGAACTTTTAGCACCCCTCATATATATTTATTATACACGGGCGTATGGTAACATCAGAGACAAAAAAATAAAACAAGTACCACCGATGAAGCGGAAGGAAAAGACAAGAAATGCTAAGAAAAATCATTTGTATTGTTGATAAAGAGGAATGAGGCAGAATGTCTTTTTATGGGCGAGGGCAGATACTTGAGGAAGAGGAGAATTGGTAGAGTCTGACGTTGATGCATGTATCGAGCTGGTTGACCGAGGTTATTAGTGGTAACTTATACACCGTGCCTGTTCGCCTGCCGCTTTGTTGACAGTGTCGTGAGCGGCGTTCTTAAAAAGCAGAGAGGGTGGATCATGATTCAGTGTTTTTGTCATGTCTTTTACTTCATCGGCAACGTTTGTGATTGGCTCAGTTTATATTCTATTTCATATATATATATATATATATATATATATATATATATATATATATATATATATATATATATATATATAGATGGGATTTGATTTGTCAGCTGGATGCGTTGCACAGAGGTCGACTTTTTATTTTTGCTTTTTTAGCATTCACATCTGGCCAACTGCTTTTGACGTAGAATGTATCAAAAAGAGATACAGCTTGAAGCAGAGTATAACATATTTAAAGTTATGATATCGAGATTTTCAGCGAGTTTTATAAATTAAGTGTAAAATGTATTATATTTTACACTCCGAGCTTTTATGGTAAAAGTGTTAAAGGCTATCATGGTTGGTAATCTAAAACAGTTAATTCAAGAGAGAGTGTATTAGTTCTATCAATAGGTTGTTTTCTTTTCGTACAAACGAACGCTGGTGTAATAGCATATTCAAGACCCACTTCCTGCCCTTTGTATCACACTACGCAAATGTCAAAAAATTAATGTCTCACTTTATTTCTAAATGTAACAGGCAAAGAAACAGATCGTTTCTTCTCACTTACGATTTACTGGCAATGGCGAGCGGTGTTGTGTGCATTTTTCGAATATATACTTAACTAAATCAGAGACTGAATACAAAGCTCTGAACCATAGTCACTTAAGATATAGTACATACGTTTTGTTTTTTTTCAGACTAATAGAAATGATATGCTTGTGCTGAAAATATTATACAACTTAATTTATCTATCATGCGTGTTTAACGCTGGCTAGGCCAGTTTATATTCTTTAAAGTTTGTAAAATGATATCATAAAGAATTTAATGGCAGCCTATTATTAGAATTACTGTTTCTGCGCTAATATTTCGATGCTTATTACCACCATCGTCAGAAAATCAGAGGAAATTATTTTAGAAGCCGAAACGATAAAAAAATCAGACGCTTTGTCAAAAGTATGCATTTTTCGCCTTCTATCTGCAATGAGGGTGTAGCGGACCGTTGTGTGAAGATGTGAAGAGATATCAGAAGGTTAAACTTTCCTGCTGGCGGGTCCAGCTACATAAGAATGTCAGGACATTAATTAAGTCCAAAGAAGACAAAGAAAACAAACAAGACCAATATATATGGGTAAACAAATATATATTAATAACGAGTTACACAAAGATATGGAAAGTTACATAGTGTTTGTATGGAGAAATTATGTGTGTGTATTGTAAGTGTTCGTACGTACGTGTATTGTTCTTAGCGCGTTCCCAGAATTTGGGAAACGCTGTATCTGTGAGAGGTCACATATTGGTGTAAGTGAAAAAGAGAGATTTTTACCTCGCCTCCGCGCGAGGTAGCGGCCCAAGGCCTGAGTCGAAAGAGAGAGAGAGAGAGAGAGAGAGAGAAGGGTCAGCCAGTATTTATAGCCAGGGGAGAGAGACCCCTGTTGAAGGATTAAGGAACTGAGGAGGAGCTAACTCCGATAAGGGTACGTCGACGTGGTGTAAATGGTTAGCAAGCTTGCTTGATATATCTGTTACTGAGTAGTGAGTTCAATCCTCACTGAATGTTGAGTACTTTCGGTTTTAGGCCACATCTAAGCTACGTTTAGTAAATCGCTGACTGCAGTAAGAATGGTTGTTATGATGGGGCTTGTTTGACTCCTATCTTTAGTTAGTAAAATACATATATAAAGGGTGCTTCATTAAGACGGATCAAAGTCAGCCGTAAATAAATCAGTGTTATTAATGAAAATTAATTTATTTCTCTATTGGATCGCGTTATTTAAGTCATGGCAATCATGTGTGAAAAATAATATCGCTTAAATGTCCTCCAAATCTGAAAGAAAAGAAAAAAAATCGTTAGATGCTTAAACTTAATTCACATTTAAAATCGGTCCAATTTAATGGAACACCCTTTACATCATAACAACAAAGTGAGACATATATAGAAGGATTTATTATTAGAAAGATTATGTTGTTCGGTAGATACAGTGTAACCCGGATATAAGAGACCCCGATGTAAGAGAAACCCGGATATAAGAGATATGTTCTCTGGTCCCAAATTAGAGCCTGTGTTAATGTATATATAATAGACCAAACCCGGATATAAGAGAAACCCGGATATAAGAGACTCATTCTCCGGCCCCGACAACTCTCTTATATCCGGGTTACACTGTATATGAAGTTCTTGTAATGTGGTTGTTAAATGTTTCTGATATTTATATTTCTTTTGGTGAATGAATGAATTATTTTGCAAGTGATAAGTCTATCATTAAAAGGTCATATTCAACATGAGAAAGTGATATTTGAGTAGAACTAATCTTTGGTCTTCATTCCCGAAGCCATCCACATCCTTGTACTTTCTTGGTGAGAGGTCGTTGAAAAGAGGAAGATTCTAAATTTTCCCGCCAGTAGGGTAGTTTCCGTTTGACTAGAGAATCATAGGAAATTATTATTTTTATTTATGTGGTCAAAAGAAATTAGTTACTCTGTTGTGGGGCGCAGTTTCAGATCGGGCGTTTCTTCTCTCTACACCTGTTTCTTGGTATTCATCATTATTTTCTGCCTTGTATCCGCTTCGTTCATTCGTTTTATCACAACTGCACGTATCGTATGATGTGCACCGACAGAACTCACTCTATTCTCCAAGATGGTTTATTTATATTCGCGTGTCACCAATCACTTGCCCGGATGATAAAGATACTAGACATACGGGCACCTCCGAATGGAGCACCAAAAACACCCGGATGTCACTCCTCGATTCCGCCCAACTACGCTAATATCATGTAAAGTTGTTAATGACCCAATTTCTCCTGAGACAAGAAAGAAGGGTCTCGTTTGACGGAACGACGCACTCGCCTTCTCTCAAATTGAAGTCCTACATGCCGGACAAAGACGAACTCTCTTTCGTCGAGAATAAAGCAAGTCTTGTTCACCATTTCTGCCATTCGACTCGGGTTCTGGTTCATTATGTCTGCTACAACTTACGCCACGGTAAATGATCATGAAATATTCACTGACAGCCGAAAAATGGAGTTAGTTTATGTTTAGCTGAATAACTAAAAGAATTGGATTGATAAAACAAAGAAGAGACTAAATGGCGAATAAACTGGTATTTTGTAATTAAATTAACGTAAATTTTAAGTTTAAATGCAACCATTTTTTTACTGTTTAAGGATTCTTGAACTTACGATCTTTTATAAAATCTCACAAAATAATAAAAGTGTTAATCAATACAAAACAAAACCACGAACCAAAACTTGAAGGAGGAATTTACTCTATCTCCTGTAAAGAATGCCAGAAAGAATATATTGGAGAAACCTTAAGAAGTTTAAATAAAAGATTATATGAAAACAAAAGAGACATTTTAAAAAGTCAACTCATTAAACGCATTAGTTGCTTGATGGAATATTCCATACATACCTGTCACCCCTCCAGGATAATGCACTTTTCACGCATAATCACCTCTTAACCAATCAGCATCTTAGTTTCAGCAAAATAAGCTTTTCATTGGCTGAGACCTTAAACCTGTAGCAAGTTTGAGCAAAAATACTCGCAAGTTTTCCCGCATTCGCTTTTGGAGCCAGTTCTGAGACCACAAACTCAATAAATAGAAGCGTTTCCATTCGATTCGAATCTGGAGAGATGCTAAACAAATCCACGCTAGTCAAAACTTTGACCTAACTACACCTTCGCGCGCTAATTCTTCGGACTCAACAAACAGCACTTCGTTCTCTCAGGAACATTACTTACAACATACTAAAGAAAGCGAATCGACCCACTACTAAAACGGTATTTGTAAATTTCAATCAAACATCAAAACGACAGCTGAAGGTACACAACTCTTACAAACTTTGAACAGTAACTTTAACAAACACACACATACACACTAGTGACTGGACCCCACAAAAGACGTTTTGTAATTCGATGAAACATTGTGTTTAATTTCATACACAAATCTTAACCACAACTCTACACACATTGAAACTCAGCATAATCCTTCTATATATTTCATTACAACTGGTCGTACTTGATCAGCAAGATCAATTGATATAAATGAATGTTATTTGTTAAACCTTTAAACATGTTGTCCTCATTTTTGATTTCTCCTAAACTATTTTACCTTCAAAGTTCTTATTTTTATATTTGTTGTGGATGAATGTCTTGTGAACACCTACATTTCTAAGCCTTCTGATAACCTAACCTTCTGATACGCAAAATACATTCGCCAATCTGCAACATGCTCACCGTAACGAAACTGACCACAATTTTGACATAAAAATGCTACTCTGATTAAAAGAGAAAGTCATTCACTAAGAGGAAAATATTTAGAAAGTGCTCTAATCGCTAGTTCATCCACTGTAAATGTATTCTTAGAACTTTTCGCAATTCTTGGCAGATCTTCTGTCAGAAAAAGTTGGGATATTTAATAACAAAGATGATAGAAACAAAAAGAAAAAGAATCTAAATTAAATTTAGATTATATATACAAAACATAAAAAAAATTCTAAATCGAAAATTCCCAGCTTCTCTCGTTCGTGCGCACGTATTTGTCATACATCTTTTCTCCAAAATAAGGAAACAAAAAATCGCCAACCAGTCGGTATTGTACGTCGCGCGAAAACTAATCATGATTGTTTTGTTTTTTCAAAATGAAGAACTGAAGTGAAAAATACATCAAAATTTACTCGTACTGTATTTACAGTAGGCAAACCTAAGTAACGTACAAAATATAAATCTGTTTTTTGATTATGTTGATTATGTTTACTGTTCAATACACTGCCTTGATTTATAAACATTTTAAAATAAATTAGAAATATAATAAATGAAGTTGGTTGAAACAAACCCAGTACACTCGTAGTATGCTTGAAATAGCGGTTTGGTATAACCTCGCTTAGTGACTAGTTCGTTTAGCGACCGGGTCCCAGTCGTTAAGTGATAGCTATTTTGAAATCGTAACTTAGATATAGCACAACGCCGAAAGTATGGGGAACCCAGTAAGAATCGAACTCACTATTCAGTCGTAATTAATCTAACGAGAGAAGCTTGCTAACTACTACACCACATTGAACTGCTTACGTGATGAGTGGCTGTAGTGAAATTTCCAGGGTTTTACGCAAAACCTTTTACGAAATTCAGCTTCTCAGGAAATGTATGCACGCCAGCGAGAGGATCAGCTCAAGAAACGTGCTACGAATTGGAGATGTCAGAATTAAGCTAGTACAAAGATTTAACTATATGGGAAGTATTTTAACAGACGACGGAAAATGTGTTACGAATAGCGAAATATGCCTTCTAAAAGCTAAACAAAGTATTAAGAACCAGCGAAAATTCGTTAGAAACATGGAAAATGTTGCTAAACTGCTATTTAATATCAATCCTCCTGTATGGTAGTGAATGCTAAACAATATCCTCACGGATGAAGAAAAGGCTTGGTTCTACGGGAAAATGTTGAGAACACCTTGGACGTAACTTAAAGTCAGAAAAAGACAGTTGAAATTTCTGGTATACATAATGAGGAAAGAAGGTTTGGAAAATCCGATAGTCACATACTGAGGACAAAAGCAACAGAGAGAAACAGCGAAGAAACTACTTAACGTACTTGTGTAAATGGCTGAATGACAAACACGAATAATAACAATAATAATAATAATAATAATAATAATAATTCTTCACCGTCTAACGAATACCTTAATATGTTACTTGCATCTTGACTCTGGAGATTTGTTTGATTAACTTCTTCACGAAGGCGACTTCTTATGAATATTTCCCCAGAGGAGCTTACGAAAGATATCATTAATACAGGCGTCGTGATTTTTCCACTTGTGTTTTTTATCCCCGTGACAATAAAAAAAGAAAAAAATGTCAGCAAAGCCGAACATTATGTCGTATACATTTGGCCTGAGCATGTTTTGAAAGAGATGTTTAGTGTGTTAGTCATTTAATCCGTCGCTTCTCTCTAAGTATACTATAAATGTCGCATTGTTCAAAAGTTGACATTGTCTATCAGATTTACATCGCACACAAAAGTATAAGCCTCCATATACTGAAAGTGAAAAACCTATTAACAACAATAAATCCAGATATACACATTGTAATTCATATCGTTCAAGTAGTTCAAGTCGTCTGAAGATCGCAGATTTTTCCCGCGCTAAACCAGTTGCCATCCAAGGCTATAGAACCCGGTCTGTCCTGCTATTTACCATTAAGAAGAGGATTCATACCTTTCCCAAGGGTATTAATGGATTCGACTGGAATTCTAACTCGGTTCTCCGATTCCTCAATCCGAGCCGTTATGCATTACTCCACCATGCCTCCTTTTATTTGTATAGATTATTAAAATGTCAAAAGGACGTAATCACTCATAAATTTACTAACTTAAGTTGATTTAACACACTTCCCACTACAGATGGGACAGGACATATATAAATTAATTCACAAGAAATATATAAATGAATACAAATTGATAATTATTATATGGTTCGACTGTATTTTCTCAATAAATTATTGTATATCCGAATCAAAGTTGTGGATAAACTAACCAAATTTCATGTTTTTGTTCTGTTCTTGTTCAAGTATTTTCGACCATCTCAGCCATTATCAAGAACTAAATGTTGTCAGTATAGTGGACAAGATTTTGTTGGCTGCATCCTGATGTATTATTATTATTATTATTATTATTATTATTATTATATTGTGTACACATCAGATATTTTATACACACTTTAAGGTACTGTTTTCTGTTTTGGAATATATTTTTATTTAATATAGGTTCTTTTGAATAATCATATCTTGGAATTTTCAGTTTTTCCTTGCAGTGTGTGTTACGTAGCATTTTCGTAATACGGAATTTATCTTACGTTAATAGTTGTATTTGGGTTGTTTGTGATGTGATGATAGATATGTGCACGAATTACACCGTTTCGATGAAGGGACAAGTTAATCTACAAAAGAGCGAGTGCATGAGTAACCAATGTAAGTGATGCAATAACTTTCTAGCTTATTAAGACCACTCCGTTTATTAATTGTGTACTTTTCCACAGAAATTAAACAAGAAACACCAATTATTATAATTGGGTCAACTTTTTACTTCCACGCTTTTATGATTGTCTTGGTTTAAAAAATAATCTTCCATTGTTCTTTTTTATTAATTCCAGCGTTACGAGGTTCTGTTTAGTGATGATGTTACGGGAGTATGCTGGTCGAGCGTTTAGGTTGAAGAACACGTGTTTCCTGGTATATTTATCCCACAGCAAAAAAACATTATCCGGATTCGCCCAGAATATGAATCCAGGTAATAAATTAAAAAAGTAACAACAAAACTATATATATATATATATATATATATATATATATATATATATATATATATATATATATAAACAAACGATAAGTATGTATTAACAAAACAAGGGTATAAATAGACAATAGAATATTGTTGCGTGTTACAAAACAATGAATATGAATGAAGAAACATTTAAACTAATGAATTGTTTGTTTAAATGTGTGTGTGTGTATGTGTGTGTGGTTTGGTGTAGGAGAAAGTCCTAGAGAAAATGAAGTGAAAGTTGCGTGTGCGTTCCCCAGTGGGAAAACATTTTCGACCTACATCTTACATCTTATCGTCCCTGAGTGAAAAAGGAAAAAGACAATGTTACTGCTACTTATAGGTTTAAGGAACGTCCCATAGCGGCGGTTTGTTAGGAAAATAAGTGGGGTAACTCCACAATTAACTTAACAAATTCTACATTTTTTGCTCTTTAAATGTTTTTTTCCACCGTTTATTAAGTTACCCTGTTTTTGCATGTCGAGAAAATGTCCGACCCTCCACCAGTTAAATAAGACTTCCCCTTGTATTAGACAACTAAGAGTTGTGTGAGAAAATCAGTTCATGTTTAGGCTAGATTTTATTAGATAAGTTGAGAAAAGAACTTATAAATGGACATGCGTATTTCTCAATCGTTCAGTTCCATACGTAAACTATTGCGACTACTACTACTGCCAATAACAGTACATAATAATTGTGAATAGCGTTGAAAATAAAACGTGGTAACCTTATTAAAAGAAGCTTAATTATCATCCTTATTCCCGTAGTCTGTGTTGTAATTACTTCATGTACGCTAATGTGTACGTGTAGGTGTGTACGCGTATACGTAGGTGTGAGTAAAGATGATCTACAAGGAGTGTCTGTTTTATATTCCATATTCTTTCATTTGTTTTTTGTCTTCTTACAATTATTGTAAGTACAGTCAGTACTGCGTAAGACCATGAGAGCAACTATTGCATTTACATTTTACACGAAACCTACTCAACCAGTTTGTCTTCTATTACACATTTTACATCATAAACATGAGAATGAATATTTTATTGTCGTTTCAGATTCGATCTTTGCCATCGATAAATGCTTGAATTAATTGTTAAACTTTGCGGTGGCTCTGAATATGAAAGAAGTATCACATATTTTGATGTCAATTTCATAATCTGTTTACTTATATATTTTATAAGTAAATTGTTAGTAAATAATCATATTGAGAAAACTTATCCGCGGTTTCTTTTAAAATCTATTGCAAAATTAAAACCATTAAATGACATGTGTTTTCTTTGGCTAGCTAGATAATATCTTGCGAAGAAAATTAAAAAAAAAACAAATTATATATGGCGCATTTCGATCCGAGAAAAAACAACTACATCCAAATAACGGCCTTATGAATGGAATCAATCTTATACATAAAATGTCTGATTGTGTGTGTGTAGGGGGGATATTAATTTAATCAGTAAAACCGTATTAGATTGAATAAGTTACTTATAATATTTTCCAGTTTTTCATTCCCTTAGAAGATATATATATATATATATATGTATGTGTGTGTGTGTGTGTGTGTGTGTGTGTGTGTACATAAATATAGTTTTAAAGTGTGCTACATTTATGGGATAAAGTGCTCAATATCAGAAATAGAACGTATGTAAATATAAATATAAAAGTGAACATTGACGTCAACACTCAGAGGCGACAGGTTGTTTCATGCTAGACGCAATCATCATATATATATATATATATATACATATATATATATATATATATATATATATATATATGATTGCGTCTCTCTCTCTCTCTCTCTCTCTCTCTCTCTCTATATATATATATATATATATATATATATATATATATATATGTATGTGTGTGTGTGTGTGTGTGTGTGTGTGTGTGTGTGTGTGTGTGTTTCATTAAAGATGACAGCCAAGGTACTGCGATTAAGATTTTATTTAATTTTTCTTGTGTTCGAACAAGTATTATTTTAAATCTTTTTTTAAATGTTGATGAGGTTATTATACTTGTATTTTCTACTAGTGTGTTTCGGATGGGTTCTGGTAGTTTTGTGTGTGTGTGTTAAAATGATTTCTAAGAGAGCTGTGGTCGGATAGATGTAACGTAAGTCGTCTGGATAGGCATGTAGTAATGTAGCCAGTGTAATTATTTGAGTTTGCTTTGATCAGGAACACAGTTCCTTAAGGGGGATTTAAACTCGTAGAGAATGTTTGTTCTTTGTAGTTTTGATTTTGCTAGTGTGTTATTTTCAGGAGAAGGTCAGCTGTTTTAAATTTTTTTAGATAGATAATTCTTTTAATTGTTTTGTTCGGGTCAACTGGTTAGTGTATTTCCTTATGATATTTATAAGTGAAAAATCATCTCGTTTATAATTGACGTCCATTTGGCTTTTTTAGAACAACAACATAAATATCTTCCAAGTGGACTGGGCCGTGTGTACTTGGGCTCAGTAGAAACGGAACGAGCAACTACTCAGCAGTACTGAATAAGAATCAGGCGAGATATCTCTAAACATTAGCGGTAGAAACAGAATGATATACTCCCATGGATTAAATAATGAACTCAGTTCGTAATTTCCTAAAGGTTACCCTGATCGACAAGCCCCCGATATAGGCTGTAGGGCACAGTGGGGGAGGACGCTGTGATAACTACAACAACAAAGATGAGGACAATAGTCTGCTTGGGAATAATGTAAATAATGGTGACTCCTCATTCTCAAAATTCACACAGAAATTAATAGTGCGTAATTAAATGATAAAAATTTTGTTACGCGTTTCGTCTTTTGAAAGGTCTTCGTCAGACGAAATAATTTTCACTCCCTACATATGATTTCATCAATCAAATCATTAATCAGCCTGAAGAAGTCCTTTCGAAGAACGAAACACGTAACGAAGTATTTTTCAATTTTCTCATTCAGTTTACTCACCATATATAGGTGTATAATTTTAAGGTATGCTATATTTATGGGTAAAAGTGCTCAATATCAGAGATAGAGCGTATGGAAATATCTAAGCGATCACTGAGGTCAACACACTGGCCTGAAGATGGCGTTAAATATTCCCAATATCTTTCAGGTTTAAATAACTCACAAAGGGTTGATAAACTGTGAAAACAAATCATTAAATCAATGTGTGCAAAAAAACAAAAAAACTTAGTATCCTTATATTGCTACTGTCGTATATTTCATACGTCGCCAGCTTACAACAAATAAAATTGATTCAGAAACTCAGCATTACCAGAAAATATCAAGGGTAAATAAAGTTGATTATAGGAAGAAAGCTTTTCTCGTCGTCTGTATAAAAGTACAGTGCAACCTCGTTTCTCGAACGTCTCACATGTTGAACAAATCGGTTTTCGAACAGAAAATTCGAGATGAAAATGCCTCGGTTATCGAACAAAATTTCGGTTCGCGAACAACATTGCCGAACCGAGTTAACCCGAACGGAATAATTTCTGAGTCGACCGCCATGTTGTATACATTCGTGTGTTGTGGTGTGCTTTTCTTTTCCAATTTTATTGTACTGTGACTTTTTTCCCTACATTGGAAAATACTGGAAAAATAGTTTCGGTTTACGAACATTTCAGGTTACGAACGGCCTTCAGGAACGAATTAAATTCGTAAACCGAGGTTCCACTGTAATTATTTTTCTATCGCAGATTTTTCTGATGCTAGTATATTCTCAAGCACATTTTTTGCTCTAATGCCGTTTTTATAGACGAACAAGTGGTCAGTAGTATTTTATGTTCATTATACAAAGAATAGAATTTCGCAACCTTCATTCTAATAATCTGAAGATTTTCAGCTACAAAGCTGAAGAAAAGGTCAAAAGAAAGGTTCCTGTCAAATAAGAATTAAACCACGGGTTTCCACGTCTATAGTTAAATGCTATGGAATGCATCAATAATTTTTACGCAAAACTGTAGTTTACTACTAATGCTAAGATTTTGTCTTTTTGAAGGACAGCTGTAACAATGCATATCAGTGACCTGATATAGAAAACCGGTTTCACAACCCTATATGCTAACCATTCAGCTATACTCTCAACTGTTAAATACAAATCTAATTTGTTTTGGCAAGTGAGATAATTACTTAAAATGTTACATGTCATTCCTTATTGAGAAGAAAATATACAGACGAAAATATTCGTAGTTCCTACCACTGAAAAGAACATGGTGCTTTGTATAAATTGTTTGGGTAATAATTAATTAATTTTGAATGACTTGAAACCAAGCAGCCGGAACAAAGTGACATTATAATGATTAGTTCCTGTCAAGGTGGTAAGATTAATAGCTTTATCTACACCTGATAGGGAGGCATGGTGGAGTAATGGATAGCAGCTTAAGGAATAGGAGAGCCGAGTTCGAATTCCAATCGAATCCATTATATTCACTTACGTGCTTTGGAAAGGTATGAACCCTCTTCTTCTCACCCAGCTATGGACGGCAACTGGTCTACCGTAAAAAGAAATGGCCACCTACTGCGGGAAAAATCTGCCTCGTCAGTCATGTATCGAAAGATACATGATCGCCTAAGCGTGTATCACGCACGGTACATAACTGATTGACTACACCTGGATGGTATGGGGGAGTGGTTTATCCAAAAGTGTACATGGATAAAATAAAGAGCTGAATTTAAAGTTTAGATGTTGAATTTTCTGGTTGGAAATAATTACTGTAGATTTTGTAGATGTTATATATTTGAAGAATATACTGAATAAAGAAGAATACATTATATTTGGTGTTTGCAGTTCTTCAGCTTGATAAGAACTGTCTTCATCCAGGAGACACCGAGTTTCTGTTGTTTCCATTTTATTCGGAATTTTAAAGTTACAATTTGTTGCTATAAATCAGCACAGATTGGTGATAAAAGAGTTGGAAATATTTTGTAATTTTATATTTTAATTTATATTTATTTTATATTAATTGATATTTATATTTTATTTTATATTTTCATATTTATATTTTATATTTTAATTTTTATTTATTTTGTTATTCATAGCGGTTACGATGTTTTTTTCTGGATGACACAAATCTACTGTTACAATGACAACTTTTAGAAGTAGAATGTTTTTGAATGCCAAGCTCATTTTTAAAAGATGGAAGTCTGGATTTCTTTCTAGATATATTAAAAGTAAATCAATAGGAATAGATAGTTTCGCATATCGCCCAGTTCACACTGCTCCCTGGTCTTTTGAACAGGAGTATAGGTTTATCCCTAGTTTCATGTTTAGGATTGAGTTTCTGGTTCCTTCTAAAGTCTTCTCTTTTACTCCCAGTAGCCCCTTACAGTATCACCTTGCTTGGGGTGAATTGATTAAAAAAAATCAGTAGCGAATTTTGAAAGGTTTATTAACTATTATAACTATTCTGATTAGTTCTCGGGCCGACCAACCTCGCAAAATCCGACCAAATGACTAAACACCAGAAAAGCCTTCTTGGTAAAGTCGAGAACCTTTCAGCAGACGTCGTATTGCGTTTCAATGATTTATGATGTTGGTAAGAGACTCTCTAAATACTCACAACTACATACATACATACATGCATAATGGCTGGCAGCACGCTTCCAAGTATGCCAGTCTGCTATGGCGGCCAGCGAGCCCCTGTTGTAGACGTATGCTCAGGCACATTTGTATTAGATTAACATCCACAGAGCTCACTTGTGGTATATACTGCAACTATGTTGAGCGACCCTTAGTTACAGTTTCTGGGAGAAAATACTTAATCTATCATGATCAGCAGTTCGAACAACGTCAGTACGCTCAAACTCTCGGTCACGATGACGTGTTATGTCATGCTAGAACAAGCAGAGACAGCTTTCGAACGCAACTGTTCCGTCTACACAATTTCACTCACAATGCTTAGGTCAACTTGTGGTTGGGTTTTCAGTCACTTTCCAAAGGTACCGAAAGCTGGGATCGCCTCCCCAGACCGATAACATCAAAAAATTATTTCCCTGACAAATCGTCGCTGGGATCGCCACCCCAGACCGATAACATCAAGAAATTATCTCCCAGTCAAATCGTCGCTGGGACCCCCCCCCCATCCACTCCGCACTGACCGATAACATCAAGAAGTTACCTCCCTGACAAATCGACGCTGGGATCGTCTCCCCAAACCGATAACATCAAAAAGTTACCTCCCTGAAAATCAACGCTAGGATCTTTATCATCCGCCAGACCGAAAACATCAAGGTTGGCCCCCTGACAATTTTCATTTTCTGTACAATGGACGTTTTTTGGTACTCATTGATAATCCCTGACATTCCATAAACCGTAACACCGACATTCTAATCCTTCAAATCTTTGAATCATTCACACTTTTGAAAGTCTCTTGGACTCATTCATTAGCATTTTAGTAGAAACACGTCTGCATCAAGTGCTCTGATCTGCCACCCACTTTTTCCTGATATTACCGCCAAGTTCCGCCCAATGTGTGAGTGGGGAACGATGGTTATCTTTATCTTTTTTAGCTTCTTGCAGTTGATCTTCCTATCGCCAGACGCGTATCATTTCTTTTTCACTTGCTGCTGCTCTCTTCCCTTAGCGCAGCTTATCAGTTGTAGTTTGTAGCGAATACTGTAGCCTAGTCTCTTACTTTTTGCATCAATGTTCTTGAGGGTGAAATTTAATAAACCCAAAGAACACGGTCGGTGTCGTATCTACCATGCTGCCCTATTATTGGCCAGTTATTCTTGTTCGGCTGCGTCGTATGAAGGACGTATTTATTTTCTACCTTAATGTTATGTTTCCCAGGCTAGTACTTTTGTTTTAGTTAAATCTGTCTTTAATAATTTAAATCTGGCTAATGATTTAGTGGGTTATGATGGATCATCTTGACACCAACGAAGATCGCCGGTACTTTGTACAGACAATTCCTTTTATAGTAGTGGTAATAATAATGAGAAGAAGAAGAAGAAGAAGAAAAAGAAGAAGAAGAAGAAGAAGAAGAAGAAGAAGAAGAAGAAGAAGAAGTGAAAGTATATGAAAAAAGAAAAACATTATTAAGGAGAGAGAACAATAAAAGAGCAGGAATTACAAAGGCAGAAGATAACGATTAACATTGAACTTAAATCTTTGAAGATCAATGTCGACTGGAAAGCAAAAAACCGGATGAGAGTTCCTCAAGCGAGAAGTGCGGGAGAAGAAACTGTTAGCATAGAACTTACGGTTACATCTAGATATTTCAATAGTAAAATGATGAGACCTTACTGCCAATCTAGTACTGCGTTTAAATTTGTGAAGTCCAGATACCAAATAGGAAAGCTGATCAGAACATTTACTATGAAAATATTTCTAAAATAATCACAAGGACGTTATGACTGTGGGAAAGTGAAATATGCCAGGTTATGACCGAAAACGTTGCAGATTCTTCCTTGGGTTTTATCAAGAATCTCTCTATATACATAGCAGAAGCACCAGACCAGAAGTAACAGCAATAGTCAATGCATGGACTAATGATAGACTTATAAATGATTAGATAGATTTGGGCAAGAAAAATTGCCTAGAATGACACAGTGAACCAACTTTTCTAGCAGTAGATTGATTCAATATAGTCATTCTACTTCAGAAGACGTGAGATCAAGAAAGCGGTGTAAGCTGCTCTCCTGGCGGTTGGCATCAGCTATACTGGTAGAAGACAAAGATGTTCTCTAATGCGATTAAAAGAGAGAAATCTCGTTTCGCAAGCGTTAAAATTAACAAAAGATTTCTTGCCCCAGTTAACAACAGATTTAGAGATCAGCTGCCAATTTGACTTTATCAAACCGATCCATTAAAACAAGAATAAATAGATGGGTCATTAGCATAGATATCAAGATGAGAACTAATGACATCGGGAAGGTCGTTGGTGAGGATTAGAAACAACCTAGAACCAAGGATAGAGCCCTTTGACACATCCGCATTAACGCAAAAAGATCTAGAAAGAACTAAATTCGTCCAAAAATACCCTGACCGTTCAACTTGTGAAGATGACCAGAGTGCCAAACCCTTTTAATGTCTTCCATATATCCAAAGCAACATCCCGAGCTTCACTATTCTTATCTAAAGTATGATATACTCTTTCATCAATAACTGTTAATACATCAGAAGTTGACATAGAGAAGCTAAAATCATATTGCTCGTCTGAAAGAAGACCCTGTGAGGTGAGATACTTAATCAATTTGGAGTTGATTGGAACGTCTAGTTAGTTGCCAAAAAGAGATAGATGGCTAATAGTCTGAGAGAAGCATCAGACCGTTTATCTGAGTTCTTAAAGACTGGAACTACAGAAATGGATTTCCAACAAGCAGGAAAGCAAATGCATTTATTGTAGAGTTCAGAGAAAACAGGAACATATTTCTTAAGGACTATTGCAGAGAAGTCATCAAGTTCACATGATTTGCGGGGATTCATTTTAGAGATCATAGCAGGAACCATTGACGGAGTTATATGCATATGACACATCAGGGAGTCAGTTCTAAGTAGAAAGTTAAATAAAGATACTACAGATAAATCAAAAGTCGAATCAGAGGAGAATTTACGAACAAAACATTTTGCTTTATCAAAAGAATATGGTAAAACCTCAAAGTGATGAGAGAAGGCATAGAAGAATTACTCTTATTTTACACACTATTACAGAACCGCCAGTATTCACTGGAACCAAACTTGTTAGAGACTATACGGTGCCTCATTCTGTCAGCGAACAAAATCTTAGCCACTTTGAGAACACGCTTACAATCATTACGAGCAGACACTAAAAGATGAGGTGATTCCTGTGGGCTATAGCGGCTGAACAGGCAAATGTGAACCAAGGAGAATATTGTGGTTTCGAAAAGGGCACAAAAGCGCCAATACCAGAAACCTCAGTGACACAATTCGCAATTGGAAGGTTAAAATTTCACTCCAAGGATGTAAACAGCAAAGCTGTGCATATGTATCTTAGAATCTTTTCGATGAAGAGGAAGATAGCCTGGAACGAAGAATTCATGCAATAGAAAAGTTTAAATTAGCTTCGAAAAGTGTTAAAATATCTGAGAATGTTACAAGAGAAAAGATTAATTCCAGAAACTAGTACGAATAGCATGAATATTGGCAAAAATGGTTGAGTGTAGTAGGTGATTTCTTGTTTACTGGTTTACTCACATTTCTTTTAATTGCAAATGTCATGAGAAGATAATCTTAATTTTTAAGGAGAAAAAACAAAAATAATTATCATTGTCCATTGTGTATAGCAATATAAACTAAAGGGGACCAAGACTTGAGCATAATCTGTTCTTAGGGTTTCCCACCAGAAGTACATGCAGGGACACCAATCCATGCGCCACATGATACTGCATATACCACAATATTATGCAACTGTTGACCAGAGCAACCACTCTAAGCGCTACCAAAGAGTTCAGGCTCCTGGCTTCCAGTCGGCATGCAGAAACTAGAAAAATGAAAGACAAAAGTCACAGCCACTGATCAGTCAGGTCACCAAAAGGTTAAACCAGTTCATTCATTAAGACAATGGAAGAAAGAAACCGGTAAACCATATCCTAAACAGGACAAAAGCGATAAACCTCTATCCCTGTTCACTAAACATGGAAGGAGTACGAGCTCGAGCGATAGGCCAACTTATTTACTCCTATTAAAAGGGTGTGTTCTTTAAGAGCTGACGGACTGCATTTCTGTTCATGAGCAAGAATAGTAGAAGGGCATCATGACCGGATGCCAAGACGGATATTTTTTTGTAAATCGGAAGGATGAGGCAACCAAGGCGACTTGGGAGTTACATTTAGTTACTTTAAACCAGTGATTGAAAGAACTGGTTTATTCGACCTGAAAGTATTTATAATTGGTCTCGACTTGTAAGGTTATGCACTGCTTTTTATTAATAAACTTGTCACAACACTGCAATTATTCGTCTGTGATGCATATGTCTGGTATGCACACTAAGTTTCATGATAGGTATATTGGGCATTCTTATATCAGTGCTCCAGCGTCACTTTATTAGCATGTAGCTCTCACTAAATAATAATAATAATAGTAATAATAATAATAGCAATAGTAGTAGTAGTAGTAGTAGTAATAACAGTAATAGTAGTATTAGTAATAATAATAAAAGTAGTAGTAGTAACAATAATAGTAGTAGTAATAATAACAATAGTAATAGTAGTAGTAATAACAGTAATAGTAATAATAATAGTAATAGTAGTAGTAGTAACAATAATATCAGTAGTAGTAAAAATGATAGTAGTAGTAATAATAATAGTAATAGCAATAGTAGTAGTAGTAATAATAATAACAGTAATAGTAACAATAGTGTTAGTAATAATAATAAAAGTAGTAGTAGTAAGAATAATAATAGTAGTAGTAATAATGACAATAGTAATATTAGTAGTAATAATAATAGTAATAGTAATAATAATAATAATAGTAATAATAATAGTAAATGTATAGTAGTAACAATAATAGCAGTAGTAGTAAAAATGTTGGTAGTAGTAGTAGTAGTAGTAATAATAATAATAATAATAATGTCTGAGTGTATAATATTATAGTCAGATTAAGTAGAACTGACGGTCTAAATTCAAATTATACCCTACAGTGATGAACGTTGGGGAAAATATTAGCTAGAGGAGGCCTCAACTTCGCTTATAAGACTTAGGGTGATTTGAGGAACTTTTTTAAGTGATTCTTATATGCTCTTGTGACACTAACCCCTGGATGGTTCGGGTGGTCGCGGTCGATGTCTTGGTCGCAGCACCAATTGTGTGACACCCACAACCACTCGAGCGTCGATCACTGCCCCAATGTGTGACACTGACCTCCCGGTGTCTGGTTAGATTCGGTATCCGCTTTGTCGTTCTCAGCTCGCGTCCAACGTGTGGTCACCGAAGTGACTGCTTTGATCTCTAGTCTAACCTACCTACGTTGTGATTTGATCTTAGGTAGACGAAACCAGTCAGGCGTTGGGCCGTAGTGCAAGCCGAATCCGTAAAAGAAAAATAATGAAACAAACTCAAGAGGTCCAAATGTGTTGAGAAATAACAATTATCTTTATATCTGTCTGTTGAATACAGGAGTGCGTCTCTCTCCCAGCCCGCTTCTATGGATTCGTGACACTTTTTTGCGTTCTTAAGCGAGTTCTGATATCTTAAGTTGTTTTTCAATAAAACTGCTTTTGGTATCTAAGTTGATAACTTGCTTCTTGTTGATATTCAGTAAAACTTGCTTCTGGTTAAAAATCTAAGTCGATCTTGGTGGGAAGTCTAAAATCGAAAAGACGTGGAATCTTGTGGTCAGCTTCTGCGAGGTACGGTCTCCAACTGCAACTCAACTCAACTCCTGAACTGGAGCTTAACTTGAACTTAACTAACTTCAACTGAACTTGACTGCTTGAACGCCCGGGGACGTTCGTTTATATGGACGTCGACCAAAACCCGGTGTGGGGCCGGACGTGGTTTGTGTTCTTCGATAATTCCAAATCCCCAATAAGGATTCTCTTTGTCTTGGACAGGAAAATTCATCACTTCCCATTTTTGGAAGTCAATTACTTTCTGTTTTAGAGGGGTTCTCCCCCTTCTGTGAGGAGAGGTCAGAGGAGAATTATCCTCCTAAACTCTTCCTTTCTCATATTGGTATCTCATATCAATCTCTTCAGTGAGCGTCAACAAGTTTCCCTTCTTTCTCATACAATCACCTCCGCCTATCACCCATGCTACCACTTAGCCAATGATCTCTTGGCGGTGTGGGTGTGGCTAAATTGGCATTAGTTTACATTATCGCCCAAGAAAAAAATGATCTTCCCTTTTCTTTCTTTCTTTTCTATCAGCCAGATACATCGCGGGTCATTAAATTTTTATCTTATCCTGGGGCACCTAGAATTCTTTAGCAGAATTCTCTACCGACTCATTAATGAACGCAGTCAACTTTTAACTGGGTGGTCGGTTCCACTTGAAGACCGAACCAAGTGTCTTAATATTGCCGCATTTCCAGATGCCCGTTCTTGGCGACAGAAGGTCTGTCGTTAACAGTTGAACAGGCAAAAACAATGATTCCTTTTTTCCTTTTTTTCATATCAAGATCTGTATTCATACGGCTGGCTTCCTCGTCGGTTTTTAACATACCCGAATTTCGATTTATCTCTTGTTGACATGCAGCTGGCCGAATCGAAATTTTTATTATTGCCACGTGTGTGGTGAATCACAATTCTTCCCTTTATTTCTGTCTCCCTTGTCGCGTCATGACATTAATTAATTCTTACAGAATCCGAAATCTGCTTCTCTTACGAATTTTTCGTCTTCTGCGAAAAGAAAATATCTTTCTCCGTAATTGAAATAAAATCTTTTAACCATTTTTCCTTTGTTAAAAAAATAATGTCGCTCGGTATGTCTTTCGATCTAGCTCTTTCTCGCCTTAAGTATTTCCCGTTTTTAATTTCTATGATTAATTAATTAGCCAATTACCATAGCTAAATAGTGTCATACTCTCAAATAAGATTCATGAAGTCAACCATTTCCAAGTTGTCGATAATTTTTACAATACATTTTAGCGAAATTAATTAGTGTATTAAAATTGTATTCCGGCTCCAAATTATTTTCGTAGATATATCTTAAACACATATTGTACAAATACGTACTAATATATAGATATATGCGCAATAAATGTAGTCGGCATTTTTACATTTAGAATTTAAACTGTCAGCACGACTTTTTCCCAACAACCGTTGTCGTTAAAAGAAAAAATGCTGATGAATCAAAGCCGTTTAAGTGTTTTTTGAAAATAGATATTTATTGCTTTTTCATGTTTTGTTTAAAGTGTTAAAACCAGGTAACTTGTATATACATGTGGATAGAAAAATAATGTGTGTGCGCGTGTGGGAGAGTGGGAGAAAGAAAGGGGTAAGAGAGAAGAGGAGAGGAGGAGGTAGAAGAGAGTGTTTAATCACCAAACTGATGCTTTGTCCTTTACATAATAGCGAACTTTGAAGGAATTCGTGCTCAGTGGCGCTCTCATAATATTAACAAGAGTTTTCTTCTCTTTTTCTAATATCTTTGATTAAACAATCTCACAGACTTCACATGTCATACGTGTCGTGGTTAAATGCAATCGCCTTGAACAAAAGCTACGTTGATTACAACATCTGTTATTATTAGCAGAAATAATGGTGGAAGATGGCGGCAAAGTGGTATCGGGGGTGATAGTACCTATAGGGTTTCTGATAGGAGTAAGCCCTGTACAATGATCATTGACATAATATTTAATATCACTGGCATCAAAAGACATCGGATATTTTCTGTTAATTCATCCCAAAATAAAAAGAATTTATATTTACTAAAATTGATAAATGCCTTTAAAATTTGTTCAAAAATGCATTCATTGTTATTCATTGTCTTAAGTCTCCCAGGAGCTCAAACAAATAAGAATCTATCATGCTGTTTATCATGGGCTTATTCTTGATTTTGACGTTCCGCCAGGTACTTCCGCTTTTTTTGTGTATGAGCTGATGTTTTTGAGTCAACGAAATTCATACTTTGATTTACGGTCAGATGAATCTAATTGGGATGATCTTTTAAAAATGTATATCCTTTCCAACAATCTGACGTAATCGTAGTTCCAGCTAAAATACAGCTATGAATTGTATCCGGTAATGTGGAGGCTCTTCGAAACCTGCAAGCTAAATTTTATTAAAAATCTATAATTTTAAAAGAGTGCCAAAAATTTAATAAAAAACAAACTTTAATTTTTAAGATTTATAATTTCTTGGGGTGAATTAATTTTTTTTTTTTTTTTTTTTAAGCGTATCACCCCAAGCAAGGCTGGAGGCCACTATCACGCAAGGGGTTATAGAAGGGTTGGAGGAAGAGCAGATAGGGGTGGTAAAGGAGAAGATGTGGAGAAAGAGAAAGACAGTGGATCAATCAAGGCAAGGGGGTTACAGAAGATTTGGAGCGAGAGCAGATAGGAATGAAAGGTGAAAGGATGTGGAGAAGGGAAGTGGATAGATCAAGGCAACTGGAGATGTCGATTGACGCTACACTTAAACCGTTGGAGATTGTATTTGCGACAAATAACTTTACATTATTTGGGGTAAATTAACAGAAAAGATACAATACTTCTTTTCAGTACAAATCTTCTTACCACTTTTGTTCTTACAATAATCGTATTTCGCTAGAAACAAACAACTTGTAAGAAGGACAGGTTTTGTTTAAAATATTGTTTGTATTAGATTTGGTGGTTGATATTTTCGAAACTCTATCATCACGTATAAACATGAAACAACCTTATTTGTACTTGTCATCGAATCAATACCCTAATTCTAGCCAAATCCGGTAATGATGAAAAATGTAGATAGTGATAAATACTAGAAAAGAAAATTGAAAACAAATAGTAAATATATAAGTAAAAGATTCGAATGTGAGTGCAAGTGGTGCGACTCAAAATCTGGTAAATTTGACAGTGAAAAATACGACTTCACCTCACACACACACACACACAAACACACACATATACACACACACATATATATATATATTCATACATGTTTCATTAAATAATATAGATAAGTGTTGTCTATATATTTTTTGTAAGTTCTTTTCATATCGTCTGATAAGCTTAATAACATTATCATTAAACAATGAAAGAAAATCACAATATTGATACATATTTTTTTTAATCCAATCTAAGCTTTCGGCTTACATAAGCCATTATCAAAGATGACAATTACACAATATATTAAGCAATACACGAACAAGAAATTGATGATAGTCTGTTATTGTTTACATGGATGATTTCCAAGCAACGATAAACACGTGCATATAAGACGCTGAAAGCGAAAATCGCACAACAGCTCATGACGTCACACATTACCACGAGAGAGTGAATCCGATGAGTATTGAGTATGGAAAGCCGTTGGTATGAACCAATGGCTTCTGTTACTAATTATAGGCATTTAAGGATATTTGTGGAGATTTCATAGTTTATTTTGTTCAGGTTAGGTTTCAACTGTTTATATATATATATATATATATATATATCGACCACGAAGTATTAACGGTAGGGGTAAAAACCCATACCACGTTAGATGCGTGCGTGCTGTTCAGGTTCCACGAATTTGGGTCTCTCTTCCTCTTTCTGTTTCTTTTTATCTCTATTTCTCTCAATATCTTTCTTTGTTTTTCTCTCTCTATCAACCTCTCCTTCTTCCTCTCTCTATTCTCACTCTCTCTATATATATCTAACAATCTCTCCCTCTATCTCTTACTATTTCTCTCTCCATCTCTCTGTTTCTTTTGTTCTCTCTCTCTATCTATTGATATATGTTTGAATTCGAAACGCTACAAATTATACTGACGTTGTTTTAAAACAGTCGAATTCACGTGACACACGATTAACCAATGAAAACAACACAAAAATCAGAATACCAGAATTTCTTTTTCTTTATATCTCAGTCTCTAAACAAAGTAAAAAAAAAGGAAATATATAAAGACGTGCTCTTTCCACCGTACAAAGTGAAAAGAAGTAGAGAATGAAACTTAATTGTCTTGAGTGAAGTAAGATACTGGAAATATGGTAGTTGACAAGATAAGATTCAGCGCCAAAATTCAAATCCAATATGGCTATATGGCGGGAAGGAGTTCTTCGAGAAGAAAGGTTCAGAAAGTCAGTTGTAATGCATAGTGAACGTACGGCAAGGAAAAAATACTCACTGCGAGAGTTTATAATTGTGAGTGTATGTAATTCTTTTTAAAGTAACTGGTTCTGAAAGTATGAGTTCGAAGAATGTGAAAAATGCTCGTTCATCAGGTTGGAAGTTTTTGAAGGTTCCTGGAATTGAGCGGCTAAAAGATGTTCGCGTTGGAATGGAAATTCTGTCCTAAGGTGACGACAGTGTAAGATACCGCGACGAGTCATGAGATCAGGGCAAGGTTTGCCGAATAAAAATCTCTACCAGTATCTATGGGTTGTCCGGCGAGAGGATAAGGTGAGCTGGCCCGTGCCGATGGTCAGACGACCACGGGGGCGACTAATTTTGAAAAGCCAAATTTGCCGTGACGTCAGCGCAAAAGCGCGCGAAAAAAATGAATTCTTCCCCATCTTCGGCTAAGACGACGGTTTACTACTATAACCGGCCGAAAGTGAGAGGAAGGGGTGAAAAGTCGCGCGTGCGTCAAAATGAAGGTGGGGGTAGTGATATATCCCACAGATTTAATAAAAGTGGAACATGTTAGATTGATAAACGTTTCCTATTTGTTCTTTATCATATTCTGTCGGATTCCGATTTATATTTGATATATATTGATTCCAACTGATCGACAGAGAAATCAGCAAATGCATGATGACTGCCAGTTTCACGCCTCAAGTCACACACTAAAATCATAATCATTTTCATTTTGGCACTTACAAACGGTCTCTTCCAAAGTGGACATTGAAGTCAACACCCAGCGGTGACAGTCTGTTTTATGCTGAAACGCATTCGTCAGGCTACGATGATTGCATTTAAGCATGAAACAGACTGTCGCCGCTGGTTGTTGACTTAAATGTCCACTTTCATATTTACATACGCTTTATCCCTGATATTGAGCACTTAAACTCATATATATAGCATAACATAAAACTATATTTTATATATGTTACTATATATATATATTTAAAGACATTTATATTATGTTTAACGTTCTTTTTATAGATACAAGTATTTAAGCAAATGCTCTGTTTTATAATAAACAGTATTAAATAACATTTACCGGCCTGAATGTCCGAGAAATTTTCATAGAAAATTTTCGCTCTCCGACAGGAATCGAACCTGTATCCTATACGGAACCATCATTTCGCGTGATGTGCCTTAACCTTTCGGCCACAGAGCAGCGTCTGGTTAGCAAGGTCGATTTTACTATCTTTAAACTTAAATCTTCCATGAATCTCTTCTATTCATATCTGCTCTAGCGTATCAAATGTAAACAAATGACGTCATTTATATATATATATATATATCTTTTACGTCATTTCCTTTGTTAAGCTCAACAATTGCGAGCAGAGACAGTAAGACATTTCATCCTATAACTTCTTTCAAGATCTTTGTTAGATTTACAGCTTGTCGATATATGATAAATAAAGTTTCTCAGTCTATAATCTTGATTCCAAGTTTTGCAAACAAACCTTATTAACAACGAATAATGTCGTAAAAAACCTATGTAGCGTAAGAACGCAGTAAAATATTTGCAAACATACAGCAAATATATGGTACATATCAGTCGTTACACTGATATGTCAAAACGTGCCTCATTGAAAACAAAGCACGTCACCCAGTCACATCAATTTAAGTATATATACGATAACTATTTTTGACAATCGATATATATATATATATATATATATATATATATAATAGTCGCATCTGGCCAAGTCAGTGTTTGATGATTTGAATATTCAGATTCTGACATTTGTCATTTGGACACTCAAGAGTCAGCAATCAGCCAGATCAGACAAGTAAGGTGGACAGTGCCAGTTAATGCTAGGATGACCTCCTGTTGTTCATTCGATAGTCAAGCAATTTGATTGAAAAAGAAACCCCATCCTTTGTTCAACCTTTCATTTTCATAAACTCAACAAACAATAATTAAATAAAAGGTGTCGTAAAGTCCTGTTACTAAAACGACCGTCACTGGTGTAAGAAGAAATAAGTAGTTTATAAAAAGGTGCGTTTCAAAAATATGTTTATTTTATTGGTGTATTGCTAAATTGAATTCATTACAATTCGCAGTGTTAGTAAGTAAATCTTAGCTTAATAATATGAATTTCAAAAAGTGAATTTCACTGAGAGACTATTCAAAAGAACAAAGTAGGCAAGAAGATGGGGAATCAACCATGAGCACTGTTTTCAAACGCGGCCCAAATACACAGAAGAGCGTCGTGAAAATATGGAGACGGCTCGAAATATCGTCGTTAAGGACAAAAAGCGATAAATACGAGGAATAATGAGGAAAGCAATAATGTTAAAAAAAAAGTATCTGAGGAAAACAAGAAAAATAACTTACTACGGACAATTTAAAACGCAAATAGAAACTATGTTTATCAATTATCTCGACCTTGTCAGAGAACTAAGGAAGTTGGGAAACGTGGAGGTGACGGTCGTACCAGTCGTTATCAGAGACTGTAGAAAGACTGTGGGATCTGAAAATTAAAGGCAGAGTCAGAATCTTTCAGACGACAGCATTTTTATCAACACTAATAAAAATACTTGAGTATAGAAGGAACTTGTAGTCGGTAACTCGCGGATAATGGTCACCAGTGACTGTTGGTGAGAACAATCAATAATAATAACAATAATAATAATAATAATAATAGTAATAATAATCTTTTGATTTTAATTGACTTGGTGTGCTAACATGCACATGTATATGTTAGCCCCTCCAATGTCTTTGGGTACCAATACAAGTTAGATTTTAACCCCAAATATATTGCTGAAAACACTGCTTCTCGTTCTTGTTCGATCACCGAAGTTAAGCAATATTGTTGGAGTTAGCTCCTCCTCAGTTCCTTAATCCTTCAACAGGGGTCTCTCTCCCCTGACTATAAATACTGGCTGACCCTTCTCTCACTCTCTCTTTTCCGACCAGGCCTTGGGCCGCAACCTCGCGCTGAGGCGAGGTAAAACTTTCTCTTTTCCGACTTAGGCCTCGGGCGGCCATCTCGCGCGGAGATGAGGTAAAATCTCTCTTTTTCGACTCAGGCCTTGGGCCGCAAAAAACTTTCTCTTTTTCACTTAGGCCAATATGTGACATCTCACAGATACAGCGTTTCCCATATTCTGGGAACACGCTAAGGACAATAGACGTACGTACGGACACTCAACACAAAACACACACATAACTTCTCCATACAAACACTATGTAATTTTTCATGTCTTCGTGTATTAATATATTTGTTTACCCATAATATATATTTGTTTACCCATGTATATTGGACTTCATTATAGTCCAACATTCCTATGTAGCTGGACCGGCTAGCAGGAAATCTTAACCCAGAGATATCTCTTCACACTCACGGTCCGCTACAATATCGAGCCCTGTAAGTATGTTGATGGAGGACTGCATGGGAATACGCGACCTCCTACAATTCGAAATATGTTTTGGTTTTAAATTAACCACAAAGAGCATGAAAAAAGCAAACCACTCAATCAAAAACAATCCTAAAATGTACCAATATTTCAAACGTTGGTCATTGAACGCAGTTTATAACATACACTATACTTAGCTTAAGGGTAAAGTGATTGTGTTGCGCCAATTTCTTAGTGAAAAAAGTCTGTCTGGCTTGAACATGAACCGCTGATGACCATGGGAAACGTACAATTACTTCAGCAACATTTAAGGCACTTTATTTAACATCAGGCATTAGAGAAAAACACTCTTGCAAGAGTAAAACAAATTTAATTGTATTGCATGTATTTGATATCGGCCTTCATTAAGTTACGTTTTAAATCATTCAAATTTTTAGCTGTTGTCTAATTACTGAATTTCAGCAACTATAAAGTCTCTAAAAAATCGATTTAGTCTCTTGAAGAAATCATTTGTGTAAACGACACCCCGGGTTCCATATATAAATGAACAAAATATTAATCTATTCCATCAAACGGCAACGCTCAAGGTGTAAGTTTACGGTTGCCTGCGAGCATCTTTCATTTTATGCTACGGTGAACCGAGTTGTTTTGCTGTTATGATTTCTATCAGATAAAACCATTTATATAGGTTGCAATTTTATTCCTCTAAGATTTTTTGTTACCATTCTCTTTAAGACTTCCTCGTTGAATTCTCGCTCCGTCCACGGAATCCTTCTGAAAACCACATTTCTGTGTCCTGCAGTTTCCTCTTCATCTGTAGTGTGATCGTCCACTATTCATTTTTTTATTTTCTAAATTTAAATAAACGCTCTTAAATAGGCGCCGGAGGGAGTCGTCAGTGATGTAAATTGACTTGGTTCATCAGGGAGTTTCTAGTCTTTCAACATCATATACCCCCATCACCAAGCCGCCCTAATCAGAGGACATCAATCCCTGATTCCCGCTCACAATCATGCTAGCAGAGACTCTGGCCTTCTTAATAAATTGGACGAAAACAGACCAAGTTTTCTGCGCACCCGATTGGATGTTTGTAACAACCAATCAACTGAACGAACTGACTTTTAAATGGTCCACAGGGGGACTGGCTTCATTTCCTTCTTTTTTTTTTCGGGGGATAGCAGCTTCAGTGGATAACGTTCTTAAACTTAACTCACTATGTTATTTCCCAAGTAAGGTTTGGTGCCTTACTCTAAAAATTTACGGTTTTGATTTGTTAAATTCTATTATAAAACTCTATAACTTAAAACTGCTTCTAAACATTATATCATAGTCAACTATTAGTAATTAGGTAGGGGGAGAGGAAAAAAAATCACTCCTTGTTGTGAGTAATTCCTACAACCTGCTTCCCCCTCTGTTTGGTAATGGACAGACTTCATATGCTTACAAATAAGCTAACTTAATTCTTTTCTTTTCGTTTAGCAGTTGTATTAAGTTGAATAAAGCTTTCTTAAGTTTATTCGCCTCGAGTTACTCATTACAATTTATTCAACTTCAAATAATGGAATGATACCTCAAGCCAGACCGACTGGAACTCGATACATCAGACCCTGACTCTAATGACAACATTGGAGGGATATGTTCGAGGGATTTCTTTCGGAACTGCAGTCTTCTTCTACGTCGGCATTGACTTGTTCACAGAAATTAACCCTCTTATTACACCATGTTTCCACTCCCATTTATAAGTGTTTTCCGAGTGTCAAAATTACGATACTGCTATAAGCACTCTGGATGGTATGTTCATTAAGAAGAAAAACTCCATTTTTGCACGATACTTACTTGCTACTCGGCGTCAAGAGACTGAAGAAAGTCTAGAGCTGTATCTTCAAAACCTGAAAATATTAAGTCGCGACTGTGATTTTACTGCCCTGACAGCAAGCCAGAGATATCTCAATAAGAGATGCCTTCATCAGTGGAGTACGGTCTAATCAAATCAGACAAAGGATGCTTGAAAATAAGGACTTGGATCTGGCTACCGCCTACGAACTAGCCCTTACGTTGGACATAGCCCAGAGACAATCAGATCTCTATTCGCAAACTGATTTTTCAGCGGCTACTATTCCTGCCCATTCTCATTCTCAACAAATTCCCATCTCAAATTCACAACATTGTGACCCCCAGGATAAGGATTCTTCAAATACTATTGAACAACCCGTTACTATCGCTGCAGCTAAGATTAAGTGCTACTTCTGCGGTCTTCGTAAACACGCTCGTTCATCCTGCCCGGCTCGAATCAGTAGATGTCATGGATGTGGCAAGCAGGGACATTTTTTTAAAGGTTTGTCGGTCGGCCCCTTTACAGAAAACCCGTTTAGCCACTACCCTATCTCTATCTAAAATATCAACTGTCTCTCCCAAATGCCTCTCTAAAACAATTGTGCCGGCCAGAGTGAACGGACTAAATCTCCACGTTCTTATTGATACGGGGAGTTCTGAAAATTTTATCGATGCACATATCGTGGAAACAAACAAATGGAAAATCTTTTCCTGTTCTAATCAAATATCGATGGCCACTTCGTCCTTATCCTGCCGTGTAATCGGATTTTGCATGGTTAACCTCGAGCTAAAAGAAAATTTCTATTCTAAAATCAAGTTGTTTGTAATGAGGAACCTCTGCTGTGAAGTAGTTCTAGGGCACAATTTCTTTAACCGACATTCTCACCTTACAATTCCGTTCGGTGGTACCAAACCAGCGCTGCAAATATGTGGATTAGCAACTGCAAAAGTCCAATATCCATCTCTCTTCTCAAATCTAACCTCTGACTGCAAACCTATAGCCGTAAAATCTAGACGCTATTCGCTCAAAGACAAGGAATTTATTGCAATGGAAGTGAAGAGACTTCTTAAGGAAAATATTATAGAGCCCAGCAAATCGCCATGGAGAGCCCAGCAAATCGCCATGGAGAGCCCAGGTCCTAATAACGACTAATGAAAACCATAAAAAGAGGATGGTTGTTGATTATTCCCAAACCATCAACAGATATACACAGCTCGATGCGTATCCGCTGCCCCGTATTGACGAAATGGTTTCCGATATCACTAAGTATCGTATTTTCAGTACGTTGGACCTTAGGAGTGCCTACCATCCGATACCCATCAAGCCGGAGGAAAAACCTTACACGACATTCGAAGCTTGTGGGCGTTTATATCAATTCCGTAGGATCCCATTTGGGGTTACAAATGGGGTCGCAAGTCTTCAAAGGGTAATGGACGAAATCATTTCTAAGGAGAAATTGAAAGGTACTGTAGCATACATAAACAATGTCACTATTTGCGGTTATAACGAGGAAGATCATAACCTCAAACGATTCATGGCCGCCGTAAATAAATATGACCTGACCCTTAATAAGGAAAAGTGTTCATATAATTTGAAAAGCATCACGCTACTAGGGTACATAGTCAGAAATGGTGCCATGAGACCGGACCCCGAACGACTTAAACCCCTAATGGAATTACCAATTCCTGGAAATATAGCTGCATTACGACGAACCCTTGGCATGTTTGCCCATTATTCCCAATGGGTTGAGTCCTTTTCTGAAAAAATACATTTACTTACTCAAGAACTTTTCCATTATCTGATTCAGCCATTAGAGCGTTTCAAAATTTAAAAAGGGATATTGCTAATTCTGCCATTGCTGCCATTAATCCTTCAGATCCACTAGTAGTTGAAACCAACGCATCTGATTCGGCAATAGCTGCCTCCTTGAGACAAAATGGTCGGCCTGTAGCTTTTTTCTCTAGGACACTCTCGAAGTCTGAACGAAGGCATACTGCCATAGAAAAAGAAGCGTACGCCATAGTTGAAGCTTTACGAAAATGGAGGCATTATCTGATCGGTAGACAATTCCACCTTATCACCGACCAAAAATCGGTATCATTCATGTTTAACCTGAAAACCTCAAGTAAAATAAAAAATGAGAAAATTGCAAGATGGCGGATGGAACTCTCCTGTTATTCATTCGACGTCTCCTATCGCCCTGGAAAGGAGAATGCTGCAGTTGACGCACTTTCAAGGGTGTGCGGTCTAACAGCAAGCTCATCTGATCTTCAGAGCATACACCGAGAATTCTGCCACCCGGGCATCACAAGAATGACTCATGTAGTCCGGAGCAGGAATTTACCATATTCAGTTGAAGATGTAAAAAGAATTACCAACTCTTGCCAAATATGTGCAGAAAATAAGCCAAGATTCTATAATCCCCCTCAAACAACACTCATAAAGGCCACTCAGCCTTTCGAAAGGCTTAATCTGGATTTCAAGGGACCACTACCTTCTAAAACTCAAAATAAATACATGCTTACTGTAATTGACGAGTACTCAAGGTTCCCCTTCGTCATTCCATGCCCTGATGTAACGGCTACTACAGTTATTCAAGGCCTCTGCTCCCTTTTCGCAATTTTCGGCGTGCCTGCATATATTCATACAGATCGGGGATCTGCCTTTATGTCGGAAGATCTCAAGAATCTTTTGCATGAACGAAGAGTGGCGGTAAGCCGAACCTCCCCTTACAACCCTCAAGGGAACGGACTCTGTGAAAGATATAATAGAATAATATGGAAAACAGTTCAGTTGGCGTTAGCAAACCGGAAAATGCCGATCTCAAAATGGGGAAAGTGTCATCCCCGAGGCTCTAAACGCTATCAGGACCCTACTGTGTACATCTACAAACGCCACTCCACATGAGTTTTTTCCGTTCCAAAGACGAAGCTCAACAGGCACTTCCCTCCCCTCATGGCTTGCTCAACCTGGAATCGTTTTACTGAAACACCATGTTCGTCATAGTAAACATGACCCCTTAGTCAGCAAAGTGAAACTAATTGAGGCGAACCCCCAATACGCCCGGATTGAAACTGCGGAAGGAAGACAATCAACAGTCTCCTTAAGAGATCTCGCGCCGGCTGGAAATACACCTGAAGAGGCTACGGCGAGGGAGAATCGCGAAAATCCAGTTTTCAGAACCAGCCCAGTTAAGCTAGGCGATCAAATCTCGCGTACTTCTAGTTCAGATACTCTACCGGATGAATCCGATTATCCTTATGAACCTTCTTCTACTTCTGATTCTGAAGAAAGAACGACACCCCAAAAACGGACTCACTCTACATCGGAGACTGACACTTATTCTTCAGACACCCAGCAACCGAAACATAAAAAAAACGGTGCCGTTTCAAGGCGAGACCCTCTACGCAGAAAGGCGTTAATTACGATAACTATAACCTGTCGTCTGACGTAGACGGCCACCAGTCACCTGAACAATTAATATGTTCCCAAAGGACCTGCAAAATGCCAGGTCGTTTGAAAGACTTTATTCTGTACGAATAACTAGCCGGTGGGGGAGAATGTTGTGAGTAATTCCTACAACCTGCTTCCCCCTCTGTTTGGTAAGGGACAGACTTCATATGCTTACAAATAAGCTAACTTAATTCTTTTCTTTTCTTTTCGTTTAGCAGTTGTATTAAGTTGAATAAGGCTTTCTTAAGTTTATTCGCCTCGAGTTATTCATTACACTCCTACTGTCACATTTTTATAAATATCGTTTAAACTGATTCGTAACATTATTACAGGTCAGTTAACTTTTTAAGGGACGTATTCACAACCAAACAAGAGAATTGATATCACATAGCAATTCAGCACTCTTTTCATTGTTTCTAACGAAATATTTATATTTCGTGTTTCTCAATGGTGTGTAATTATCGCTATCGATAAGGAGATTTTCCAAGGTGTTTTAACGGCATCAAAAGATATTTTATCGTTGCAAAAGTCATTTCAAAGAAATATTAAGACAAAGACAGAAAGATGTGAAAAATTAGAAATAAAGAACATCTATAATAATTCTTTGTAAGATATAAAGGAAACTACAGGAACCCCTAAAAGAAAACCAGAAAAAGGACTAAACATCAATTATAAGAAGACAGAATGCATGGTGGCTAGCAAAAGCAATAGCCAAGGATGTGAACTACGAATTGGAGACACCAATATCAACTAATTACAAAAATTAAAATATCTAGAAGTGTTTTAACAGACGACGGAAAATGCGACACCGAAATCTGAAGGCGGATTGGAATAGTGAAAGTTGCCTTCCTAATGGTCCACAGGGAGACTGGCTTCTTTTCCTTCTTTTTTTTTTCGGTGGATAGCAGCTTCAGTGGATAACGTTCTTAAACTTAACTGAAAAAAAAAGAAACTAAAAAATTTCGTTAGAAACAAAGCGAACCGGAAATTTATGCAATATCGTCCTCCTATATGACAGTAAAGACTAGACAATCTCCTCACAGATGAAGAAGAGACTTGAAGCAATAGAAATGTGGTTCTACAGAAGGATGCTGAGAATACTATGGTCTGAACATGTGAGCAACAACGAAGCTTTAGAGAAAATGCAAGCAAAAAGGATATACTTAATAGCAGTAAAAGATAGCTGAAATTTCTAAAATTCTAGGTTGTTATTATTTTTTGTGTTTTAATTAAATCTCTTAAAAAATAAACAATTTTTACATTAATTTTAAGTTGAAGTCGGTATTGAATTTTGTGACTAGATTTGTCAATTTTATTTATCACGATCACGAAATCCGTAACCCTGTTAGGGACGTAAGGATAATCACATGTATTAATGGTGTTTCCTTTTGATTCCAGTTTTTCCTTCTCCTTGGATCGGTTGTCACTCAAAAACTCAGCCCATCTTGATATTTATTTACCCAGAGGGAAGAAATGGATTCCTACGTTTCCGTACAATATTAGCACGTAAATAAATTTAATGAAATCGACTGGAATTCGAACTCGGCTATTCGATACCTCAATCCGAGCCGCTATCCATTACTCCACCGTGCTGCCTTAACATTATCCATACCATATGAGAAAATGACAAAAATGATACTTTTTAGTATAATCTAAAGATATATATGCAAATGAAGAATTATCATGATTTTATTATTGAGATATAATGAATATGTTTCTGATGGTAATTTTCTAAGCGTAGCCTTGATTTGGCACAAGGTAAAAAGTATGAGGCACCCAGTGAGGATCGAACTCACTACTCAGTCGTAATTGTTCCAGCAAAACAAACTTGCTAACCATTACACCACGTCGGTTTACTCCAACGCTGTTTCTGATGTTTGTCAATGATCAGTTCCCAATTAGGTATTTATGCAGATGACATAACCATTTACTTCAGTCTTAGTAGCAACTCCGACAGATCCGACAAAGTAGAACTAGCAACTGCTCTCGAAAAGTTAACACCTCCAAGACATAACTGCTTTCATTTAATCACCATAGAGAACCATTTTGCCTGATGCTAAACTCCAGGAGAGTAGCACTTTATACCTTCTTTGACCCACACTTTCCACTGAAATGAAGAGGAGTGATCATATTGAATCAATTGCTGGGTTTACTATGAGGAAGGTTTATTTACTGTGTCATGCCAAACAATTCTCCTCATCAGAATACCGCTTGCACATTTATAAATCTACCATTCGTCCGTGTTGCGAAAGCTTGGTCCTTATAACTTCTTTCGTTATCCTATTTATTTGGAAAAATCCATTTTTATAAAGGCTCGGAATGAGAACTCGGAGAGGCGAGTACTAATTCCAGTGGGGTTCATTACAATCGCTTACGCGCAAATATCCTTTGAAAATGTATGAATACATCTTTTCTCCTTCCCCAAGCTATGGGTTGCATAGCAGGGCAGACTGCTTTTTTTTTTTTTTTTTTTTTTTTTTATTATTATTATTATAATAATAATGATGATGATGCAGATTTTTAATGTCTAACAAAACACGTAGTCCTCTAAATTATTGCATTTAAAAGCGAGAAGATTTTTCTAAATAATGTGCTTAGTATTAAAATAGAGAGCAATAGAAGTTCATCTAATCGTCTTTAAACGCGTTACCCTCTAGTGTGTTACATGCTTTTTTTACGCGTTAACGATCTGTGTTATTTATGCCATCATAGAATGGTTTGGGTAAACATGGGGAACTGTGTTATCTGCTAAAAACTGTCAATGTAAAGTGTTCCTTCTTTAAATCAATATTCAGCACAAAAATGAAACTGAATTGTTCTCAACACTGAACAAGATGGTGGAGAACAGGGGTAAATAGCCCCAAAATGGGGTGAAAATGAACACTTAGGGGTGTGCGCTCACTTCCAGCGATACGAGCAATAAACAGTGACGAAGATTTTTGGTTGAGTGAAACATCACGACTGCCGCCGGTTACCTGAAGGACAATCTTCAATGCTTTAAAAGACGGTGACATTTTAACCTTGAGAGATGTTTATTCTTCATTTTAAGAGCAATTTGTTTACTTTTGCTTCCTTTGAAGTCGGGTATATTCCATTTGGCGGAGGCGATATCATTTGACACAAATGAATTTTAGGTGACAACCAACAACGTTCCATGATCCTTTCAGTGGAATTATTTTATTAATAACCCTTGAAACAGATCAATAAGAAAGGGACATTAATAAATATGAGAAATCCGATATTAACTGTTATGATCATGCAAGTGATAACTGAAAAAATGTTTAATAACTTTTTTCCTATGAATAATTTTTGTAAAATATCATTTTCCTTTCCCCTTTATCCTATATATAAAGTCCAAAGTTTGTGTGTATCTGCTCAAAAAACTTAAAAATGTATAACGTTGATTGTCTGTCCGTTTGTATTCGCAAATATTACATCAGTTAAATGTGGATTGCTATTTGTTTGTAAGCCTACCTGAACAGAATATCCCACCATGACGAGTGGAAGTCACACGCTTACATGGTGGTTTCTAAACGTATCTTAACTGTGACACAAGGCCGAAAGTATGGACACCATCTGAGGATCGAACTCAGTACTGAGTCGTAACTGTTCTAGTGAGACAAGTTCGCTAACCATTACACCATGTCGAGGGGCCCTTCCGACGTTTACAAAGACTGAAGACAAAATCTGCTCAGCCCCATCAGCATTAATCTACTGATACCAGGGTAGATACTCCAGCGTCTGACTCTGGGGAGAGGTACTACCCTAGAATTCAGCTTAATAATAAGGCCTATATAAGACATGCGATTCTATCATGAGATTTATGCGTGCGCCCACACGTATGGAATATCACACAAAATCAAGTTTACAATGGAGTTCAACATGTAGATGAGTTAAGGATCAAAACTTGCTGAAACTTCCTCCGCAAACTTCCTTCGTTGGGAAAGCCTCATGCGCCAGGTAATGACCATGCACCCCGCCCCTCATAGAGGAGATGCAAAACATGAAAGGATGCCCTCCTGAGGTTTGAGCTTAGGTCAAAAAGCGTAAAGAACTGCAATAATGCGGATTTTATCATTCATCGATAACTACTAGCATGTGTCTTATATCTTGTCCAACTTTCTTTGGACAAGATATAAGCGTTTCTTGTTTAAAGGAGATACTTTGCATATTTAGCATAAAAAATCTGTTAAATAATAACTGTATTTTGTTTCTCATTTGCAATCTGTTTTTTTTTTTGTAATCTTTATATAAAAGCAATTGTTTTTTTTTTACGACTTAGTTAATGAAATAAAACCATTTTTGTTAGGAAAAGTGTAACCATCTTAGCATTTAGATCGCTGCTTGGGAATAAACAGAAGTTAGTAATGTATAAAGGGAAGTAAGCAGTTTTGACACTCTTAATAGTATATTTTTATTCAATCAAGCAGATTTAATACTATTATGCCAGGCTATATATAGGTATTTCCCAAACTGTCAACAATATCACACTGATGTAGCCCAAGATGAAATAGGGTGCACCGTGAAAGTGCAAGATTATATTTCAGAATTGGAAAAATACGACTTGAGATTTGTAATAGAGTTCATATATGTATATATTTCAACAGAAAGTGTTCAGACGAACTGCATTCCTTAGTTCCACCAGTTCTAACCTTCACGGCAAAGACCCGCCATGACATGCACATTGCAGCGAACTACCATCATTCCCTTCGTATTCCATTGGTGAATTGTAACTTCCACTCGAGCAGCTTCATCTCACAAACCGCTGTTTTGTGGAACCGAGTCACAAGAGGATGCTTCCCCGATCATTGCAATCTTTACATGTTCACGTCTAGGTTAACCGTTATCTTCCCCACATATCCCCATAAACAGAGCCTCTTAGGCCTTGTACAGAGTGAGCGTTATTGAAAACAAAATGTAGCAGACAAGTGGAGATGTTTGGTTCTCCTTATAATATTGTCAGTTTGGAAGATGAATAACAAGTACAGTGTAACCCGGATATAAGAGACCCGGATATAAGAGAAACCCGAATATAAGAGAGATTTTATCTGCTCCCAAATTAGAGCCTGTGTTAATAAAACAAAATAGACCAAACCCGGATATAAGAGACTTTTTCTCCAGTCCCGACAACTCTCTTATATCCGGGTTACACTGTACATGGAATCTGAACTACAGTGTAACGAGCCCACAGTTTTGTAGTTGACCACGTGAGGTTTATGAAGAAAATATTCGAGAATTTTTCTATATGATCTAAAGTGCACCGTGAGTCAAACGTTTGGGAACCATCACAATATACAGTGTAACCCGGATATAAGAGAGTTGTCGGGACAAGAGAAGAAGTCTCTTATATCCGGGTTTCTCTTATATCCGGGTTCGGTCTATTTTGTTTAGGTAAGTATGGCTCTAATTTGGGACAAGAGAAAATCACTCTTATATTCGGGTTTCTCTTATATCCGGGTCTCTTATATCCGGGTTACACTGTATTTAGTAAACGTAAACCAAAATGTTTAAAATTAATTATGACATGACAATTATTCTGATCAGCTTTCCTCCTTGGTGCCTTGACCGCATGAATTTAAGCGTACTACTAGATTGGCAACTAGGTCTCACCGTTTTATCGTTGAACTAGATAGATGCAACCGTATGTTCTATTCAAATAGTTTATTTTTTCTCACTTCTCGCCTATAAACTCCCTTCCGATTTCTTGCTTCTCTGTCAACTACAATCTTCAAAAATTTAAATGTAACGTCAATCACCAATTAACTTTCTTCAAACACAAGTTTTTAATTAAAATATTTTTACGTTAAAGACAGACAAAAAGAGACCCAGCTTTGCTGTTTCGTCCAGTTGTTTGTAGAGTAATTATCTATATTTCAGCTTTCTTTAAACAATAATATTTTAAATATTTAAAAAAATATTTTTGGCATATTTAAAAAATATTTTCAAGTGAATATGATTTTAAAATATTTTTTGGCGTATTAAAAAATATTTTTGAGCTAATCTGATTTAAAGTTCAAGTTTATCCCGGATGTTCTATTCCCTATTAAATGCTGTAAACAATCAGTAAAACATTAAACCTGAACTTATAAACCAGACCAATGATGACACGAACGAATTGAGATATTTAACTGAATCATAATAAAATTGTCTTTCATTTCAATGGAATGTTGAAATCAAATTCAGTGTTTTATAACCTGAACCGTCAGTGACCCAACGGGTCACGGGTAGTCTAGTTTACAATATTTTTCTCTCTGCACAAGTATTGCTATAAATACAGTTTTTTTTTTCAATGTAAACAAACGGCACCGATATTCAGAGAACTTAAAACAATTACATGGTTACTTATTTTATTGCATCATTTTACTTACAGTTATTGACATGATTGAAGCAAGCAATAGCTAGTGCATGATTTAAACAAATTAAGCGTAAATAATGAACAACACATTTTTATAGCATCTGCCAATATTGTCAACTAAGATTGTTTTACATTTACCTAAGTAGCGAAGTAATCATTCTAAGTGACACAATTAATCGAAATAAGTGCTTGTAGAAAATTTTGTCATCCAGTTTCTTTTTTAATATTACAAATCCGAACGACCTAATTGCAAACAATTATAAAATAAAAAGAAAGAAATCAGGGGTATGCCAGTTAAATAGATCCTTTGTACTTACAAACATGTGTATATGAATTCAAAAGAGTTAAAAGGGAGTAGAAATAGTCTTTACTTGAGTTCAGTAAAAATCTGTGCTTTCGAAAAGGCTTTTGAGGAATTGCTCCATGGTTAACGCTGAGGTTGAGAAAAAGACTTTGATCGTAAGCAAAGACTCACTGGGAGTTGCTGTTGTTGGAGATGATTCGTTGGAAGTCGTCGACAATGTTTCTTTCAGTACGCAGGGGGGGGGGAGGTTGAAATAGATATGTAGTCATGTTTTCTCTTGTGTTTGAATGGTTTCGAGTCATCCGTATCTCTACAAGCTGAAAGTCGAAATCTGTAGAGGTTTTTTTTTTGCCTCAAGAAAAATAAGGTTTTAGTTTTCACTGATTGGTCCAATATTTCACATGGTGATGCTAATTTCTGACCAATAGACACTTTGTTTTAAACGGTGTGTGTCGTATTGTGGAATATTTTTGCATGTTTGTAATTATTGTTTGCTATTGGGCGGAAGATGACATTTGGGCATGTTTTCATATAGTATGTATGTAGGTATGTAATTGTGTTGGAAATAGGGTTTATGTTCTGTTGATTTCCCACTAGGACAGGGAATTCATTTTTATTTCTGTTTTTTTATAACAAAAATTGTGGCACAAGGCCGAATGGGAAGTAAAAAAAGGCTGATACTCAGTGACTATCCTAGTCCTAGTTAATCACAAACACGACCCATTCATTGAATACAATATACTCAATCACCACAAGAACTTGTCCCTCACCTCCCAATCCTACATGCACCATAATACCACATATCCACAAGGGACCTACAAGACACCCCATTATGTCAAAATTTATAATGTATTTTTTGGTATTCTTTCCTTTTTCTTTTTCTTTTTTTACAAAAATATATAAAAATTTATATAATAATGAAAATGATGGGGGTGGGGGAAAATGAACCCCAAAACAAAACTAAAGAATGAATCAAAAACAAACTAAAAACAAAACAGATGTTAGTAGGGCCCGTCCACCCCTCAAAATAATGAGAGTGGCCATTGTATTCTGCCGTCCAGCAGAATCAAGCAGCACTCACATTAATGGAGTGGGGAAGGAAAATCGAACAAAGCAAAGTCTGACCCAGCCGAGATGTATAAGGGGGACAAAAAGAAACTGGGGAGTTGAGGAATCTCGACGTGTCTCATAACAAAAGAAATTGCCGGGAACAACACATATTCACGTTTACTAGAAAAACATAAAACGGGGGAGGGTTCACAGGATACCGCTCCGTTGTGCTCAAGGAGACTTAAAAATCAAGGCTAGCTCCGTTCACGCGAACCAGGTTCGACTGAGATACCTACCTTTTGCTGAAATCTGTCGGTATCAAACGCTTTCTATCAGATCTGATCTTCATCCTGAGCTGATGCCCAAAGAATCCAACCAGATCCTGATGAGAATAACGGTCATATCGCAAAATTTCCTCCATTCGCGACGTCCATAACACCATTCTTGCAACGGCTAGCAACGTGAGAAACACTACCCGTTTCACCCTGGAGAACGGGGGCGACATATTGTCATAAGCGTACGCGAGATCAATGGACACGAGCCGACCGAGAGCAATACGAGCCGTCAACTCGCCGATATAGTTCCAGAAAAGACGAACCTGAGGACAATGGTAGAAGGCGTGCGAAGCCGTTTCTTCTAAGCCAAGTTCACACCGATGACAGTCGGGCAAATCCGTCCAGCCCGATCTGAAGACTACGCCATTGAGAGGTATCACGTTACGAATCAATCGTCAGGTAAGCGAAAACTCAGGGTTGCTGAGGCAGTTCGCCGTTGGCTCCCAAGACCAGAAAGAGCGTAACTCTGATGCCGACAAACCGAGCCGGCCACTAAATCACGATACAATATCCTACGAGGCCGTGAAAGGTCACTGGACCGAGGCAGAGCCCGTAAGGACGCCCGACACTCTCGCACAAATCAATCGAAATTGTCCTAGCCTCCGCCCGAGACAGACTATCCTCGAGAGTCTTCACCATCTTAGCCCTGTCTAAGATGAGTCGTTGGCTATATTCGGTGATGAAAAACCTAATGTTATCCTTAAGCCTCTCCCACCACTTATTCCCAATAACCGCCCCAAATAGTTCCGGCTGCACCAATCTAGTCAGTTGTTGCCGAAAGTCCCGCCTGTCCAGTAAAGACAAATTGAACTTCCAGTGTCCAGCCATTCTAGGCCTAGCGTCTAACACCATCCGGGCACGAACGAGTCTATGGTCCGAGTAGTCTAAACGATGGGACTATCTGCCAAATTTAGATCGACCCTTCTAATTAACATTCTATCTAGGTAGCTGGCTACCCGGGGAGACGGACACTTAAGAGCCCATGTCCACATCTCCCGCCCCGGATGATCGACCCGGTATCCATCGACGAGCCCAAATTCGCCGATCAGATCAACCAAGCTACGATCGCCCGGTGACCTCCAGCTATCTCCCCACTCACTGACTATCTTGGGATCCAGGATACTAGGATAGGGAATGATTGCTAAAGTTTATCCCCTCCCCCTCTTATAGTCAGAAGGACACAGAATGCATGCTGGGATATTTTTCTTAGCCAATAAAACGGGACGGCTTGTGTTTTGACATGACTCAGTTCAGATCTGCCGTCTCAGGCGGTTCGGGATGACTTGTCGAACTCTGCCTTCTGGCAGAGAGGAACCTAGACGAGACTATGCCGAAGGGCAGAGTCACGTCTCGGGAGTTAGACATGCCCTACCCCGTGTATGCGGGGTCTATGGGAAAATTTTGCCCAAATCTACGGGCTCGGGCATCGCTCCACATAAAAAACGGCCTTGTGCCACATCCTGCTTTGTGGTGAGAAGAGGCAAATAACCTCAGTCCAGATCTGCCTTCACTACTAAAAAATCCCACTGCGTTTGCTTGGCCGACTTTGCTTTTGTGTACAAACACCAACTCATAGTTTGTGAATTCTTTTGCCTTCTTACCTGTTTGATTTGCTTTAACTATATTGCTTGCTTGCATCATTGTTACTGTTTCATCTTTTTTTTTCTTTTCATTGCAAACTTTACTAATTCTCGTTCTTTATCTTGCATTTTGACAATGGCTTCTAACTCATCATGTCCTATATGCTTCGTAATTTGATGCGCAAAGAAATGACAATGCTAAGTACAATTTGCTTTACGTTGACTGTAACGACCGTAATATTCATCTTTATGTATTTACGTGTGTGCGTATCTCCATCTGTGTGCATGTGTGCGTGTACACATACTAGTTGTATATCTGAGTAGCAATCTCTTTCTAATATGTTTCATTAAAAATGACTGACAAGGTACTTCCGTTAAGTTTTTCAATGTTTTTTTTTTCTTGCGTGCAAACAAGAATTTTTTTGTCCAAAGTGTATCTAGAAATTGTCTAAATGATTGTTCGTTCCGATCTATCTATCTATCTAGTTAATGTAAAGAAGAACATGACGGTTATCTCTGGAAATACAATCATGACCTGTGTCGCTGACATCGAACTTTCACAAACATTTTTGTGTTGACAATAAATATTATGAAATAGACTTTTCTTATTTCACACGTTTCGTTTGTTTCATCCTTGGTATAAGAAATGGTGTGAAATGAGTGCAGCAGGCATAGTGAACCAGAACCCGAGTGGAATGGCAGAAATGGTGAACAAAACTTGCCTTATTCTCGACGAAAGAGAGTTCGTCTTTGTCTGGCATCTTCAGTTCATAGAAGGCGAGTGCGTCGTTCCGTCAAACGAGACCCTTTTTTGTTGTCCCACAAGAAATTGGGTCATTAACAACTTTACATAATATTAGCGTAGTTAGACGGAATCGAGGATGGATTCTGTAAGTGTAGCTTAGATGAAGCACAAGGCCTAAAGTATGGGTCACCCAGTGAGGATCGAACTCACTACTAAGTAGTAATTGATCTCGTGAGACAAGTTTGCTAACCATTGCACTACGTCGAGGTGACCCTCTGAATTTCTGTATGATTCACTTATCCGCGCTCACAATTGGTGTCTGCGGATGGTAGTTGAAACGCTGAGACAATACTCTGTCTTGCTTTGAGTCCATTCCATTTACCCTTTGCTTTTATTTTCTTTCTGTTTCGCTCTCTCATTCTTTCTTCACTCGCTTTCACTCAGTTTCTATCAGCAGAGCCGTAGAAAAGAACAATATTTTATAAAGGGAGTGCCAAAAAATTTAGAATTTAGCCTTAAGTTATCAAAGGCCGTCAACATGGTTAGCGGCAAGAACATGTAAAATTTCCAGTACCTCCTTGCCTTGATAGTTTTTTTTCTTTCTTTATTGTATTTTGTTAAAATAAAACCGTATAAAAATAAATAAATAAATAAAAGTTAAAATTTGGTGGCAGGCAAGGTGTTATGGTCCAAGTTCCTTGTACCACGGTGATGGTCCAAGGTAGAATCAATGAAGAATAACTCGAACACAGGTATGGAATAACACAGATATATTACAAACAGAAATATGTACAAAGAAGTAGAAGTATTTGTAATGACTATCAGACTTGGGTAGAGTGAACTATGTTGTCTCGACAAGTATCACTATTCCAATGTCTTACAGTAATCGTCTGTCTCTGACTGCTCACTCTTGAGGCGCAGTATTTACGATGTCCGGAATAGTCCATTATTATTATGGGTAAATTCCCATAACACAAGGCCAGCACCACACACTATCACACACCGATTCTACGTCCCTGCAATCTATAGACGCCGGACCATCAAACTAGTAGTAATCAACCTCGCATGCAGATTTAAAGCAAAAAAGACACCATGTAGCGGGGGGGGGGGATGCTAAGCAATTATAAATACATGCACAGAAGAAAATGCGTTCGTAGCAATAACGATGCTTACAAGAACAAATCTTTTCTATTACTATTAAATAAGAATCATTTTATCAGCGGTTTTCACACCAGCATTAACTGATTATTTATTCCCCTCGATTTTTACAACATACAAACATTTGTTAGTTAATGTCGAATTTTGTATGGGACAACCGGCGCGAATCGAAATCCCTGTTCAGTTTATATTCATATCACAAACCTCAATCAGTAGTCCTCTGTTTTGAGTGGCTCTTGAAACTTTTATTGGGTGCGTCTTATTATAATAAATAAATGGTCAACCAAATCGACTTCGCGAACTATTAACCTACGCCTATTGGTGTCTTTTCTTTGTCTTTGTTTAAGGTGCAAGTGACAAATATCTACTCAATATTCCAGGACTCTCCTCAGTATTCTAGCTTTTATTTATTTATATTTTTAAATACTTTTAGAACTGCAATTATCTGGATTGTCGCGACTCTTCAATCATTCCAGCCTTAGGTCTTCACAATTCACAAAAAATAAAATTAAAAAACTGAACGTCTATTCCAAACACGAGTATCCACTAAAAATAAAAACGTAAAAGTTCATTTGTGTGTTTGTGTGATAGTGTGTGCGTATGTACAAATGATTATAGAAATACACGCATGCACACACACACGCACACACACACACACACACACACACACACACACTCTCACATATATATATATATATGTATCTGTGAGTGTTAATAGGATTTATATATATATATATATATATATATATATATATAGATAGAGAGAGAGAGAGAGAGAGAGAGAGAGAGAGATACATACATACATACATACAGGGCCGTAGCAGAGACAAATGATTTGGTGGGGAGGGCCAAAAAATTTAGCCTTAAGTTATCAAAGGCCGTCAACATGATTAGCGGCACGAACATTTGAAATTTCCAGTACCTCTTTGCTTTGATAGTTATTTTTTTCTTTCTTGTATTTCCTTTATTGTATTTTGTTGAAATAAAACCCTGTAAAAAATACTGCAATTGATAAAAATTGGGGGGGGGGGAGCAAAGCCCCCCCGCCACCAACACCTTTCGGCTGCTACGACCCTGATCAGTTTCTTTTCCATCAGTCTCATGCCTTCTCCTTAAATGACATTGGATAGCCTTTATGAATCCGTATCCATCTGTTTTGTTCTTTACAATAATTTACACGGATGAAAAGTTTGCCACCCACCAAGGCAGAAACCTACGCAAGGCAGGTTCACTGTGATGGCCCCACACGCGCACGTGTAAAATGTTATTTATTTATCTGCCCTCACATGTGGGAGAATTTAACAAAAAGTCGGTTTGCCGTGCAGCCCCAATTCACGGACTGAAATACACAATTTCTAAATCTTTTACTGATTGCTATGACCTGGATCATTATGATCTCCTGGGCTTTTCCATGTCCACAAGCGTCTCTTGGGTGCTCTTAAAGATGGCAAGGTATAGAAGCAAGATACAATATACGATGAAAAAATTTTAAAATAATTTTTTAAATTGTTACGCCATATTGTAATGTCGTAAAATGCCCGGATACATAGAGAAAAATGACGCAGACATCGTTACAGGTGTACAAAAGTATAACGCATATTACAAGAAATACCTACACTATCATCCATATATAACAGTTTCCTCAAATTAATGATTAAGAGTAGCTTCAAGTGAATGAATCCTTTAAACAATACTTCATCAGATCTGTAGATTGGCGCTATGAAATCTCAAAGAGTTTTTCAAATAACAAAACCATATCACTTCAAGAGTTTCAACAGTAACAACTAAAATTGATGTAACTCGAGGAGAGAATGATGATATAATAAAATGATGTTCACTTGCCACACTACTTTTTTAAACAAAAAGTTAGGAAGGAAACTACCATCAATGCTAGAAAGAGCGATAACAGTGGACTTAAGAAGGCTGTTAAAAGGAAAACTGTTTTAAGAGAAAAAATATATATAATTTCCTGCATGGAAACGGCAAATCTCACTATTACCATTGGCATTCACTCAATTATGTGCCATGCGTGATACACGCCTAGACGATCATGTATCTTTCGATATATGACTGACAAGGCAGATTTTTCTCAAAGGTTGCCATTTCTTTCTGCGGTAGACCAGTTGCCATCCAAGGCAGAACCAGGTATGGGTGGGGGAAAAAGAAGAGGACTTATACCTTTCCCAAGGGTATTAGCACGTAAGTGAATGTAATAGATTAATGGACTGGAATTCGAACTCGGATCTGCGATTCCTCAATCCAAGCCTCTATCCATTACTTCACCGTGCCTCATTGTTTATTAAAAAAACAGTTTTTCATTCATAATAAATAAATATACACGCACGCACACAAACACACACACACATACATACATACAGAAGGGAGTGCTAAAAAATGGATTTTGAAAAAAATCAGATGTGTGGTATTTTGATTTGATTTTTGAGAAATGATTCGAGCCCAAATCTTTCAGCGTCACCTCGTTTAAAGAGAGATAAAGGAGTGTATTGTAATAAATAGACTAAGAACGGGAGGAAAATAAATTTAAGAGTAACTGACACGAAAAACGATAGGTGCGAAGTTTGGCTATCTGTTTTGTTTGTTGTTAAACGCATTCAGAGCGAGGAATAATGAGAAGACTACAACGTAAACGACGAGTGAGAGAGAGAGAAAGAAAGGGGAAAAACGTAAAAGATGAGAAGGGTGTGTCGTGGTAAGCGCATGGAGTCACGAAGAAGTCAAAAATGAACTAAGTGGGATGGAAAAAATGTGTCAAGGTTACCAGGGCGTTTTACGTCAAGGTCGACTGATGTTTCCTCAACAACAACATTCGTCTTCACACTATGTATTTTTTGTTTGTTTGTTTGTTTGTTTGTTTTTACCGTTTTGCATAATTCAAACGTTACTTTTAGTGGCTACTCGTGTTTGAGTAGATGCACCGTTCTAAACAGTTCTCATTTCGTCTACAGGACTGCGTATTATTCGAGAACACGTAATAAAGAAAATGTGTCCGCCGTTTGAAGTATTGTCGGATTTTTTTTTAAATCCATTAATTATATATATATCTTTACATATATATATATATATATATATATATATATATATATATATATATATATATATATATATATAAAGTACAGTGTATGTGTGTGTGCTTGTGCGTGTGTGTGTCCAAGCAACTCCTCCGCTCCCACTGGTCCGATTTGATTTCAATGATTCAGAGCTCATTCAAAAGCCCTAGAAAACTTAAGCGCAGAGAAAGATTTTCGTTGAGCTCAGATTCAGGGTTGCCAGATTATGCGAGGTTAAAAATATATATATTAATATATTATACTAGCCATTAGTATTGCTTTCATGGTTTAAGGGGAGCAAATCTTATTTTCCTTTTGTATCCATAATTGCAGCTAGCTTAAAAAAATTTAAGCTAGCTTTAAGCAGCCCTATCGGGCGGCATTTAAGCTAGTTCCCGTTTGGCCATCATCACAATAGCTAGGGAGGCGTAGATGCGATAGGCATCAATAAACTACAGAAGAACTCAAAATTGATCGCTGCATTTAAGTATTGGATTAATGTTTAAGCTTACCTTTTAAAAGTTCAACGATAATTCTTTTGCTGCCACTTATCCGTACAAACAATTATTTTTATTTCATGGGTGACGGAACAGGGGACAATTTTATAAGATAAAATTAATATAGTGTAAAGATTGGAAAATAGAATTAGTTTTATACATTCAACATTTGAAGAGTTAGAGAAACATAATAGCTAATTAAGTAAAACCTATATTGTAGAATCTATATGAATAAATGCGAAATTGCAGCTCAATTCTTCCACAAATTCTGAGATTAAAAAACCCCAGCTCTACTCTATGGTAATTTGGTGTTTACCGTCGATTGTGCTGGCCGCGTGTGAGAGCACCTGTCCCTCTCTCTGGTGCAATGACGGTATCTACCAACTGCCCCACGCATTCAAATGTGGGGTTCTCGAGCCGGTAGGCTCAGCCAAAAATTTCCCGTATAAACGTAGGTGTTTCCCGAGACGAGACTCTACCCTTCGACATAGCCCGTCTGAGAATGCTCTCTGCCCGGAGGCAGAGAACTTAATCAGCCCAGCTAAAGACGAATCTCCAACTGCAAACCGGCAGACCAATGACACTACGAGCGCAATATCTGTATTACTATTATATATTAATCTACTTTTAGGCAATGTCACTATCCAGGTTTAATTAATTTGCATATTTTATTTTTGAAAAAAAAGTTTATTTCATTAATTAACTATCCTTCATTACTGTTCTTTTATTCGAGGATTGTTTTGATTTCCATATCGAAAATAGATCTGTTTGGGAATATCTTCTTATATAGTGCATAAAAGTGTTTGAAATTTGCATTTTACTTGTCCTTCAATAAATTAACATCTATTCGTAAAACTTTCCTTAACTATACCAAGTTTTTGTTTCAAAGATTTCAAGATTTGAATATATCTTACTTTGCGAAGCGATAACAAACAGGGGAAACCTGCTAGGATATATATATATATATATATATATATATATATATATATATATATATATATAATTACACTTTGAAATAAAAGCAGAAAGATTTTTTTAATATTTGGAAGCAGGTCCGGTGCGTACTACCACCCGAACTCCCAGACTGGAAGTGGGAGCCTGATTGAGGATCCCGAAGGCTTTGTGACCCTCGCTATCTTATCAATATCCACCATTTTCTACCTACATTTGTATACGTTACAAAATAAACTGACTATTAATTAAAGGGCGAAAGATTTTGACATTATTCTGTTTCTAGTTTGTCCAAATCTGTGAATTTGTTTTGCTCATGCTAACTAAGTCTCAAAAACACTATATTAAATTCTCTATTTTTTATCCATAATGTTGATTATGTTAAAATTATTCAACTTTTAATAAGAAAATTTCAGGTTGATGCTAAGAATTGCCGCGAAACATTGTTGATTTCTTTAAAATGGAATGATCTATGGCATGTCTTTGTACATTGTATTTATTTTCAATCTTTCTAGTTGAATTATTCACCGATATTGCATATGATCCATTACTGTTCATAATTAGGTTACATTACAATAAAGTTTGTATTTTATATGAATATTACAATCTAACGAAATTTGGGATGTAGTAGAGTGGTGGCCTTGAATCATAGATTCAGGGGAGTGTTTATCATAGATTCGTGGTGGAGCACAGGACCTTTGCACCTACCCTGGTTGAACGTATCCGCATCAAGATAAATTTTCACTCAGAAGGAATCTCTCTAAAGTCAAAACAAAACAAAATGCTAGAGAGAGTGGCGAGAGAGGTGGGAGGGGGGGGGAGAAAGAGCGAGACTCATTTGGTTGTAGTGTTTGCGAAAAATGTAAAAGAAAAGATGAATTCAAAGATACATAAAGGAAAAATAACTTTTTTCATTTTGTCTTGTTTTATATGTAGAGTGAAGTCTAGCCAGTTTGAGAGTTATTTTCGGTTTCATCTAATTTATGACGGCGGTGACATGTCAAAGTGGTAATAAATTCTAATGACAGTCGTACACAGAATCCTTTCACTCGTCCTTTGCTTTGAGTGGTCTGGCAAGTTCAGGCTATATTTATTTGTACGCCCATTTCATACAAAATGTGTCTCAAGGTCGAATTTACTGTGTGTATTACACATACATGGGTAAAATATTCCTCTACCCCCCTAAGCACTTCTCTTTTGAGGACGCCAGATAATGATTCTGGCATCTTCCGAATGGGAGGCAAAGCCAGTGGAGACGATCCCTGGGGCTCGGACTAACATTATTTTCACCTTCGCCTTACACGGTTTTGGCTTCCTATAACTGGAAATCCTACCAGGATTCATCATTGGTGGCCATCGTCTTATGCAGATGACACAATGCTGAGAGCAGACAAGGAAACGAAATTACAAAAAATCTTCTATAGAAGGTAGCGAAGGCGAGCGAGAAGAAGGGAGTAAACATAAACTACAAGAAGATAGAATGCATGGTCATCAGTAAAAAGATGAGCCCGGAATACGATTTACAGGTCGGGGACACTAAAATCAATCTGGGAAGTATTCTAACAGAGGACGATAATTGCTACGCTGAGATCCGAAGACGTATTGGGATGGCTAAAAACGCATCTCAGAAGCTAGGGACAGGAGGACTTCGTTGGTAACAAAGAAAATAGTACTGAACTGCTACGTGATATCTGTCCTCCTTTACGGCAGCGAATATTGGACGGTCTCGTTAAAGTTGAAGAAGAGACTCGAGGCAATGGAGCTATGGTTCTACAGAAGGATGCTAAGGATACCATAGACCAAACATGTGAGCAACGATGAGGTTTCGGAGAGGATGCAAACATTAGGAAGAGGCAGCTGAAATTTCTTGAACACACAATGAGAAAGGATAGCTTAGAGAATCTGATACTCACAGGGCGAATAGCGGGAAAGAGAGACGGGAGAAAGTAACGCGTGTAATACCTAGCGAACTTAAGTAAGTGGATGACAGAGCAGGGTTTGGGAGAAGTAGCAAAAGAACAAAACATACTGAGAACTACAAAGGATAGGAGGAAGTGGAGAGCCATGATCGCCTACGTCCTGAAGGAGCACGGCACATAAAAGATGATGATTTATATTATGCGCGCGTATCGAGGTGTAAGCAAAGAGTCGCGGCGAATTTTTGCTGAGAGGCAGGAAAAATTGTATTTATTGAATATTAATTTGGCTCGTACAGACTTACTGATTAAACTCAGTTGTGTAATGCCTTATGGCCCAGGACGAGAAATCTGAGAGCAGAGTTCGAATTCCAGTCCCGTTCGTTACATTCACTTACGCGGAAATACATTTGGGAAAAGCATGAATCCATCTCTTCTCTCTCCAGTTATGAGTAAACAGCAGGACAGACTGGGCTTTGTAGCCTTGGTTGGAAACCAGTCAAGGAGAAGAAAAACTGAATTTAAAACAGCCTGGAGAGGGTTTGGCTCCATCAGGCTATCTTGCCCAAGACACACCACTGGTGTTACAGCTGCAGTACGTGTGGAGCCCCTCCAACGCTAATAGGTGACGTGAGTCATGATCATGACACCTGCCACAATTTTATGTAAAGTTGACAGGTAGCCATTCATTTAGTTGTTATTTCATCGGTATGGTAGATTTTACAAGTAACGAATTAACAGATACGTAAAAAGGATTTATCGCAGTTGCCTAACAAAAATTCGTTTCCTAACAAAAATAATTGTAACGAGTATCACTTCCTAGGTACTGAGGGTGGAACAAGAGATCATAGAACCAGTAATTTCACTTCCAAGTACTCTATAAGGAAGAATGTATAACAGCGTAACAGAGAAAGAGAAAGACACAGACAGACAGACAGACAGAATTTAATATATGCATAACAGAGCAAGCTGCAGATAGATACATTACGTTGAAACAAAATAAAAACAACAAATAAATAAAAAGGAAGAGGGGGAAAAATGGAAATCCAAAAGAAAAAGAGACAGACAAAGAACAAAAAGAGTGAGCCACTTACGGATAATATGAGAGACAAATACGGTGAGAGAAATAAAATGATGTAGACAAAGCGACTGGCGTAAAAAAGAGAAAGATAGAAGAAAAGAGTTGAAAAATCTATATAGATGTCTACACTTAAGTATTATCTAGGATTTTACAAGAACAGGCTTAATTGCTAAGTGTAACACCTGTGTTTTTCTTTTTCGTATTAGGGTGTATCAAAGCAATTTTACAGTACTTTATGATAAAGCTTATTTCATGTACACATCAAAAGACGATGATTCAATTATATATATATATATATATATATATATATATATATATATATATATATATATATAAAACAAAGATTGGGTTTCGCAGAGGTTGAGGAGGTTATTTCTGGAAGATAACGTTTTTAATGCAATAAGTCTTCGTAATTATAATGCTCGATATCAAGAAATAAAATTAGAAGTTCACTTTCCTTTCAGTAAAAACTAAATAAAAAATTAATAATTTTTTCCTTGTCCGTCATATTTAACATTTAACGATATATATATATATATATATATATATATATATATATATAAACATATATATATATATATATATATATATATATATATATATATATATATATAATTTATTTTTGGATATTAAAGCAAAAACATGTTAAAAATCGCTACACAATTACAATTATGCTTCAACACTACAAATGTGTCTCCTCGGACGATGTTAAACTACTGGGAGTGAACGATTATTTTTATTTCAAAAAGCAGAATACTTTCATTTTACCTATATATATACATATACATATATATATATATATATATATATATATATATATATATATATATATATATATATATATATATATGTGTGTGTGTGTGTGTGTGTGTGTGTGTGTGTGTGTGTGTATAGGCAGCAAATTCTCTTTTAGGCATGCCTGATTGAATAAATTACAAATATTATGTCTGCTTAATTTTATCATAATCCTTTCATATTCACGAATATTTTTCCGTATATTAAAATATATATCTTGCCTTATTTGATTGTAATATACAGAAAATATTCGTGAATATGAAAAGATTATGATAAAAATGTTTGTAATTTATTCAATCAGACACACACACACACACACACACACACACACAGATATATATATAGTGCTGATGATGATATAGATATATATATATATATGTGTGTGTGTGTGTGTGTGTGTGTGTGCGTGTGTGTGTGTGTGTTAACTCTGCGCATTCCAGAAAATCTCCGTGTCCGAGTGGTAAGGCACAATTGTTTCAGTTTGATGTTATAATTAGCGGATTCAGTTATTTTGTTAATTTTGAACCATAACTTCAAATGGGCCCCAAAGCTGGGGTAACGAATCGTCTTTATTTATTATCGGTGTATTGACATACCTCCTTGGATTAGTGGAGTGATTTTCCGTTGCATTCTCGACGGTTTGGTAGTCAAAGTTTTCCTTTTCTTAAACTGTTTTCCCCTACACTGCTATTTAATCTTTAGTTGTGGGGGGGGGGAGTAGAAAAGATGTAATTGTGCCTTTCTCAAGGGCATTTGTGTGAGAGTGAACACAGCATACAAGACCGGAATTTGAACCCGGATCTCAGATTCTTAATAAAGTGGACGGCAAGCAATTTTATCTGAGCCTGAAGTGTCTGGTGTTTTATGACCAGCAGAATATTTGACGGAGTAAGATCCGCTGTCCAGAAGTAGTAGAAAGGAAAGGGAGTGAATAAATAAAAAGAAGGTTGAAAGTTCCAGACGTAGGTTTTTTTAGGCAAAGTCACAATTAGAATGGTCAGCTGCGAACCACGTGTAGTGATGTAGAGATGGGCAGGAAAGAGTCGTAGGCGATCATGGCTCTCCACCTACCTCTATCCCTTGCAGCTCTCAACAAGATCTTCCCTCTAATTCCCCCAAACCACGTTCTGTCATCCACTTGCTTAAGTCCGCCAGGTAAGTCACGTGTTGTTTTCCCCTCTATTCGACCCGTGAGTATCAGATTCTCTAGCCCCTCCTTCCTCATTATGTGTCCCAGGAACTTCAGTAGCCTCTTCCTGATATTAAGTATAAGCCTCCTCCTTGCTTGCAATCTTTCGGTCCATGATATCCTTAGCATCCTTCTGTAGAACCACATCTCTGTCGCCTCGAGTCTCTTCATCTTTGAGGAAATCGTCCAACATTCGCTGCCGTAAAGAAGGACAGATGTCACGTAACAGCTCGGTATTCTTTTCTTTGTTACCAAAGAAATCGTCTTGTCTCGTAATACCCTGCCCAGCGTTTGGAATGTGTCCTTGGCCATCCCACTACATCTAGGGATCTCAGTCAGGAGTCGATATTTTCACCGTCTGTTCTCTTGTGAACGTACAACGGACCTTTTCTAGTTTTTGTTCGTTTCGATGCAAACTGGAATCGAAATACAACGTTAGGTGTTTTAACTGGTGTCTGAAAGACTGAGCGAAGTTCGCGACTATGTTCACATATTCATCGCAGGGTAATTGCGTATAATGGGTATGCGTAAGTGGGAATGCGGATGTAACTTCACCGGCTTTACGCCAAGGTGACGATGCTGCTTAGTGAAAGGGAAGAAAAACACTTAGGTTGGTTTGAAAGCAACATGTGACCTTAATGTGTAGTGAATGAGTAAGACTAACCAGAATTGGTATACATAGGCAGACAGGATTATAAAAAGATATTTCTTGGGTAAATAGCTATGGGATAACGATATATCATTTTTTTATATGTATCAAAAACACTATTGGGGAAAAATGTATGACAAATTTGAAAAAAAAAAAAGGAATGCGTTTCGTCCTTTAGGACTTCATCGGATTAAAAAATAAATAAAATTTTAAATTCCCAGCAATCCCTTGTTCGTGCGCATGTGTAGCCGCACCAACGTAGGTATATTTAGTTTATATTTTATACAATACTAAAGATTAAAATGACTGCACTGAAGATTTCACAGATTATGAAATTTTTCAACCCATTTTTCAACATTTTTTCTTTATTTAATTCTGTTTAATCCATCATTTTTCTTTATTTTTCTGTCTATCTCTCCTCTTTATATAGTGACTTTCCAAGTGTAGTTTGGATGTGGCACAAGGCCGAAAGTAAGAGGCACCCAGTGAGGATCGAACTCACTACACATTCGTAATTGTTCTAGCGACACAAGCTTGCTAACCATTACACCACCTCGAGGTGCCCATCTCTCCTCTTTATATATGCATGCGTGTGTGCGTACGCATGTGTGCAGGTGTTTATATGTACGTGCGCATGGATGGTTTTTCATGTCTCTATGTGTGCACGGTCGTATTTGTGTGTGTATATATCTGCGTATGAGTGTGAGTGTGTGTATGGAGTGGCATGGATGTGTATTTGTATGTATTTGTGTGTGCTCCTTGAGGACATATGGCACAGTGGATAAAGGTGTTAGTTAGATCCAGTGACAGGCCCCAAAGAATGTGAGTTCAATACCCGGTTAAGGCAGTGGAGAACTTAGAGAGGGGAATTAACATGAGATAACTGATAACTGACATCCATTAAACATGGCACGTGGGACTAGAACAGTCTACCCCAGTGAGCGAAATAAAGGGTTCAGTTCGACATTCTAACCATCTGAAGAAGGCCGAAGCGTACAACGGCCGAAACGTTGTAATAAATATGGCGACAAAGATGAGGACAATAGTCCGAATAATGTAAATAGTGTACATAATATCTCATCTCAGAAATATAGATAGACTCACTGAAGCGTTTAATTTATTGACATGGCTGTTTCGACTGGACTCATCTTGTTCTAAATATAGCGTAAATGCTCGATTTAGTGTACCCTCTCTAATAATCGCCCTCTTTCCCAAAGTAATTAACATAAGCGCCCCTCTTGAATAAACGAGAATATTTGAGTAGCGAAAGGGAACACTTATTTGAATTTCGCAAATTAAAGACAAGACGTTAATTTAATCAAAATACACTATTTTGATGAAATTAACTTCTTTTCTTTAAACTCTTTACAAATTTTAAATAAGTGTTCCGGACGCTAGATCGAGTATTTACAGCAGTTTTATATAGTTTTATATAAACTCCATTTGTAAGTAGAAAATAAGTTGGAAATAGATACTACATTCTGTTGTATGTGATTCACGCCAGGAAATACCATTTGATCTTAATCGAATTTAATATCAATAAGAAACCTCTGTTCTCAGAGAGAGTGTTCTCAATATGCACTAGCCTTACTCTAAGAGATACCAAAATAAACTTTGCACTCACACCAGAGCTGTCACATCAGAGCATCAGAGTTGTTGACCTGGAAGGTATCCTCATATCCACCAGTTGCAGATTCGCGCCTCACAGAATATCAGTGTCTTTTTCTTTCCTATTCCATTAGTAAGTGAGTATATTCTTCCCAAGAACTGCTTTGTGGAACATACTTCAGGTGGGATGCTTTCGCAATCACTACAATCTTCACCTTTTCAAGTCTAGGGTTAACAGTTATCTTTCCTACATAAACTCATGAACTTCACTTCTTGACTTTTCTTAAGCTCATGCAGGGTGCGATGGGCAAATTGTCACCATTTTAAATTTTTAATTTCGCGTATGAGTGGTGTTTGATTTTGATTTTGTCAACTGTACAGTATGTGGCGCAGCTGAACGAGAGACCAACAAAAGACCTTGCAACACTAAAGATGAACTGAAGGCAAGCATTATGGCAGCATTCACCAACTTAAACAAAGATACCGTCTAGAAGAGTTGCAGGAGATTCCGAAGTTGTTCGGAGGCCGTGGTTGACGCCAATGACGAATTTATTGAATAAATTTACTCTTTAGTATTTCAAGATATTTTTGTGTAAATTTGGTAAATATACCTGTTAAAATGAGATGACAGTGTTATTTTCATTTTTTAGTAATTTAGACGACAATTTATCCATCGCACCCTGTACAACATCACACGGTAACACTCTACCTTGAGTGGCTCTTGGGCGTTATATTATGTGAACATTAGTTTAAAAAAAGATTGAGGCTAAGAAAACATTATTTTGTCTAGTTCTCAGTTTCAGCAAAAAGTGAGGAGGCTTTATCCCCCCCACTCACCATATAATGCCATGGATGGATTAGTGATATGGCCACGTAATCTTTCTGAACAAAGGCTCAATAAAGACTGAGTTTTGTCTTCATATACACAATCCTTTGGCAACATAACAAACATCTTGATTGCATTGAATGTTACTTTGTTGTTATTGCAGACAGAGACATTCTCCGCCCACCCGATAGAATGTCATGCTCTTGTTCAGGTATTTTGATGGTGTCATCACACACACACACAAATGCATACATACACATAAAGAGGGAGAGAAGGGGAGATAGAGACGGAGACAGAGATAGAGTGACGCATAGGTGCTATAAAGTACAAAAGGCATATGCGAGGGAGCGAAGGATGTACTTATCCTCTGACTAATAGATTTGAAGCTGACTGTGTTGACGTGTCAGTGACTTTCTGTAAGGTCATCGCATATGTACCGAATAGTGACAATTTGAAAATCAAACGTGACGACAGTACATTGGAAAGAAAAATGATTTCGTTCTGTATTTACAGACTGTCTTACACACACACGCATTCAATGAAGCGTAGATCCAAACGTGTACGCATACGCACAAGGAACATTTTGATAAACCTACCTCCATCTGATAGGCAGCGAGACACCACGGCAGTGGAACACCTCATCAAGACCGAACCAAATAAGTTCGTGATCTACTACTTAAAACAAACTTGATAATAATCGCGTCACGGTAGGCGCCCCATATATACGTACACATTCAAAACTATAATTCATATGGCTAAGTCGTTCATGCATACACACTCTAATATACAAACAAAATCAAGATTTCTTTTTGTTTCCGCTTTTTCCGGATTTTTTCACAGTTTCAAAGTTTCCTTAAAAGCTTATACTAATGTGGATCAACAAAAACTCCAAACGTAACACAGTTATTAGTTATATTTTAATCGGAAATTAATTTTTGTAGTTAAAAGCATTGACAAGGAAGGAGATTGTATTGAAAAGTCAAAGTATTTATTGTCGAAAATAATTCTTTGTAACATTAAGTTACGGATTCATTGTTTCACAGTTACATTTTACATATATGCATATCTAAAAATCTATCTCAATCTTTTACTCAAAATGTTTCAGTATTGTTGTTTTTGTGTTTATTTTTCAAAAATCTCAAAAAAAAAATTTAAAATTTCATGGAATTAGCGTTTTCCTGATCTCAAATGATGACAAACTGAAATGTACTTGAGATCTGTTCAATAAAATTTACCTACCTGTGTTATCTGTAGCACTAAGAATTAAAAAATAATATTGGCAATGTTTAACAATCGTCCCCACCAAAACTCGGTATGTCAAAAGGACGTTTTTTCCTTGATATTCTAATAAAACCTCGACATATGAAAGGGAATTTATACATTTTCTTTGTTCTTGAGAATTGGCAACAAAAATAATAAACAGTATTTATTTATCGGATTGTTTATTTACACTATCAGATTTGTTATTGAGATAGTTGGCAAAACATCAGCTAATTACAAAATGATTCGAACTTTATAAAATGGTAAATATAATGATTTTCTTAATTTTTCCTAAAGTTGGTTCAAATATTTTAATAATTTAGTAAATGTTTATGAATTGAGGAATAACACATTGTTTGCATATTTGTTTCTTTATAATTTAGTAAATGATAAATATTTCATTGTATTAGTTTGTAGAATGTTGGAAATATAAAATTATTCTTGTAAATAAATAATCTAATAAATAAATAATGTTAAAAATTTTGTTGTAAATTCTCAAAAACAAAAAATGTATAAATTCACTTACATCATGTTTAGGTTTTATAACAATTCTAATCATCACTTTTTAAAACAATAAACATTGTCGAGGAGTGACACTAATTAAAATAATAGCGGTATCAAGGGTAAACCGTTCTTTTGAAAGACATTTTTGTGAGTACAAAGATTAAATATTGCTAAAATATTGGTAATTTGAATATCGTCATCTCGAGATATTTCTTTTTTTTTCCCTCTTTCAATTTCTGTGATGAAGGATTATCATTATAAAACACTGATTTAACTAGCACCTGTACTCACTACGAACAATGGGCTAGTATACAGGCATAGGTCAACCGTTGTAGATTACGCCGTGGTTGTGAGTTCAATTCTTGAGTTCAGTAGAAGAATCTGATCATTTGGTAGTGACATCTCATAGAAAAATTGACACAACAGAATTAAATACTTATCTCCCTTAGTAAGCTAAGGGAAATAAGTGAAAAAAGAATGATGGACGAAATAAAGAGTTCGTTTCAAAAGTGTTACCGAATACAACAGACACTGAAAGAAGGCCGAGATATTGTGATAATAAAAATCAAGAAAAGGATAAAAATTAGAACAAATTTATGTATTTATTATTTTGTTACTTTGGCCGCAACACTTTGGTCACTTTTTCAAATTATTCTACGACCAGATCGTTTTTAGATTTATTTTATGACAATAGTTGTCATGCGAGTTCTCTTTAAATTCTAGGTAAAATACTGTCAACACACACACGTTTACGCACATACACTCAAAAACACGCAGGGAAAGAGAGAGAGAGAAAGAGGGATAGAAAGAGAAAGAGAGAGAGAAAGAAAGAGAGAGGGATGTAGAAATGATCTTATCCTTCAGATAAAAAGCAATAAAATGAAATGAAAGAAAAAAAATGTTATTTTTTATTTTTACGACTATTCTGATTGTTTGCGGACTTGATAACCGTTGCTCAACCGACATCACAGAAGTATTTGACGCCAACGTGTTTCAGCAATCTTGTGTTTTAATATCTCTCCTTTCTTCCTTTCTTTCTTCCTTTCTTCCTTTCTTTCTTCCTTTCTTTCTTTCTTTCTTTCTAGTGTCACTGAACAATTTTGTTTATCGAATTTATTGTGCGTAAATTTACAAATAATATCCATGTCATACTCCAGGTTTTGATTGGACACTTCGACATGGTGTAATAGTTAGCAAGCTTGAAAAGCATGACCAATTACAACTGAGTAATAAATTTGATCCTCACTGGGTGCCTCATACTTTCGACCTTGTGCACATCTAAGCTACGCTTGGAAAATCACCATACCCCAGTTTTGTTAACAATACATTCACGATTAATCGTGATATATCTTAATTGTCAGCACCCATGAAATTTTTCCATGTCCTGTTGTCAATAATTTATTTTGTTTCTTCCGGAGAATTTTTTTTTTTTTAGTATATAAACGGGACTTAAATTTTCTCTTTTATTTAATTGCGTCGCGTTTTGAATTGAAGGATGTGCAGGAGGTGTAATGGATAGCGAGACAAAATGAGAAATCGGGAACACGATTTCGGATTCGTCACTTGCACGCAAATACCCTTTATTATCTCCCCCAGCTATGGATTAAATAATAGGATTTGTATCTGGAAAAATTAATGTTATTCTCCTAAAATTGTTAGTCAATATTCATTCACAAAAGAGAAGTATTTTTACAATCAAAAATATGTTTCGTCTTTAAATAACTCACAAAAGATTGATAAGCCGTAACAAAATCAGTCAGATACTCTATTTTAAGTTCTTACAGGTTGTCAGAAAATGGATTTCGCGTTAATCACAGTCAAATACCTTTCCTACTTTAACTTTTGTTATTATTTACCCATTATTATTTAATCCAGATTAAATCGTTAGTAAATAACAAATATTTAACCAAGAAATATTACCACCGATTTCGGAAGCTGCTCTCGCTCCAACCGTCCTTCCTCGCATCCTTTACCTTTCTACGCATCAACATTTAAGAAACACGCAGGGCGACGATTATCTTCCACTTAGTCAGTAGCAACTCTCATCTGACGCATTTGCCTGTTCTATCTTTAAATCTCTGATCTAGTCACTGAGAATGCAAGCCATTTTTTACTCACGAAACAATTATAAAAGACACAAAGTTTCTATTTTTACGACTGATTCAAGTCTTTTTCCCCAGATGAGATAGATGGCCAAATCATGACTCAGCAGTGAAATAGAAGCCACATTGTTACTCTTGATAATTTTCGCAAAGATATTTTTTCTGGATTTCCTTCAAAAGTAGGTAAAAATACGAGAGGAAGGCAAATGTTCACAGCATTGATTTTACAAGCACAAAGCTTACATATTTATAAATGGTCCAGCTGTTAATTTAGTCACCAGTTTTAGCAAATTTATTTAATAATCAAATCCTGCAGTAGTAGCTTTATTTCTATTCAGTGCAAAAAGATGACACGTTAAAAATAATTAAATAAAAAAGATGGCAGAAAGAAAAACAAAACTTATTAAATGCGATGTCCTTTAAAGGCGCAAATGATTACAGCTCTCCGTCGAGTGTGAATTGTCTGCGCCTTCTTGCGAAAGATAGGGGAGTGGTTTCCCGTTGACTTCTCCACTGTCTGGAATTCAGAGTTCTCTCGCTTAGAGTGAAAGTGTTCATAGCTGGAAGAAAGAAGACATGGGTTCATGCCTTTACCAAGGGAATTAATGCGAAATTGAACGCAGCAGACTTCGCCCAAAATTGAACTCGGCTTGCTGATTCTACTTTCCGCTCCAATAACAGTCACAGCAGCCGCACGTTATTACATATTTATAATAAATAATTACATTTAGTTAGATCGGAAGACTATGAATGAAGAGAGACATAGAAGAGACTTGAAGCAACAGAAATGTGGCTCTACAGAAGGATGATGAGTATACCATGGACCGAACATGTGAGCAACGACGAAGTTTTATAGAAAATGGAAACAAAAAAGAAACTTATACTTAACACCGGGAAGAGACAGTTGAGGTTTCTAGGGTACGTAATCAGGAAAGACTGCTTGGAAAATCTGATACTTACAGGGCAGATTGTGGACAAGAGAGACAGAGGAAAACAACGCACAACATACTTAGTGAGCTTAGGTAAATGAATAACGAAACAGGGGTTAGGAGAAATAAGAGAAACATTTATTAAGAGCCACAAAGAACAGGATGTTGTGGAGAGCCTTGATCCCCTACGTCCTGAGGAGACACAGCACACAGAAAAGGAACTATTATAAGTATTTGGCAAGGCCTCTGATCGGAAGATTTGCAGGGCCGAAGTACATAAAAATCAAAGCTGTTGAAACTGTCTTTATATCTTTTGCGCATGTCTAAATAAAAGTTAATAAATCAATCAAGTCATGACGTAATGCTACTCAAAATAGTAGCATTATGAATAGCTATAGATATTTGTCCGCGCTTCCAATCGAGCGTAATATGCCATCGTGTTTTGATAGCAGTATATTTTACAAAATATTTAACAAATACAAGATAACCAAAAAAGTTCTGTCCGTTTTTTGATTAGTCATTGAATGAAGTTGAAATATATACGAAATGCGTGTAGCAATTGTTTTCAAATTCGGACAGCCTAAAGTAGGAACATCAGACGTTATAAAAAACACGCGCACCGTGCCCGGCCATCAGTTATAAGCCAGACAGCTGTGAGAAGGTTGGAAGTGTCTAGAGATCTCGTTCGGGGCTGTTTGCTTTACGACTTCAAAGTGGGCTTATCAGCAGCTGCATCAAGTCGCCGCATATGTCAAGTGTTTGGGGATAGTGCTGTGGATGAATGTACTGCAATGCAAGGCGTTGGTTTCGAAAATTCAAGTCGGGAGATTTGTCTCTCCATGATGAGCCTCGCAGTGGACGACCACAGGTCTTGAATGACGGAGTCCTGAAGGCGGCCATTGAAGAGGACAGTAGTCTAACGTGTGATGAACTTGCAAGACAGTTCAACGTTTCCGATGAAACAGTTAGACTTCACCTGCACCGCTTAGGTAAGACGTACAAACTGAGCAAGTGGGTTCCGCAAACGCTGTTGGAGGTCCACAATGGACAACGAGTGGCAGCCTGCGTATCGCTGCTTTCTCGCCACCGTACCGCATCCTTATTCAATAGAGTGCTTACCAGTGATGAAAAGTGGGTTCTGTACGAAACTCCTAAGCATTACAGACATTGATTGTCTCCTCAGGATGCTGTCCCTCACACATGGGAGTCTGCTCGCTATTTTACTTAATTGGTAGTGGATAAAAATTATATCACTTTCTGAAAGCTAAATATTCAGAGTTCGTGAGATCTTGTTCAGCAGAGAGAGAATTAATGAACCAATAGGTTGTTGAGCCAGAAGTTGGTTTTAAGCGGGAAAATTGAGGTCTTGAATAGCGTAGAGTTTGTTGGCATCTCTCTGGTAGTTATTCTCTGACTGACTAGATAAATCAAAATCTCTTATATAGATACGAGGAAGAAAAAATAGGCTCACAGAAGTTTGCGCGCAATTTTTATTTTTCACGTGCGCTTACAGATTTCTTATGCCATTAGCCAATGAAAAGTCTAGTTTAACAAAAGTAAGGTTTCTATTGGATAATAGGTGTGTGAGGGTGTAAAATGGATTGTTCTTGTAAATAGGGGCACAAAGGTGACGTGGACGATTCCACACGTTCATTGTGTAGGGATTTCTCTCATAAACTTTGTTCTCTACTACACCCCCACAAAAAGAAATCCATTGGTGTTAGGTCAGGTGTTGGCCATTCGATGTTGCTGTTTCTTCCGAACCAACGTTGTGGAAAGGTTTGGTTAAGGTTGTCCCTTACTGCCAAAGCATAATAGTGAGGTACTCCATCTTGCTAAAAGAATAGTTATGATTTAGATAAATTAGATCTAAAACGTGAAAAAATAGTGAAACAATAGTAAGCGAACTTTTTGCCCACCCTGTATTCATTATTTTTCTTCGATAATAATCTTAAATTAGTTTGGCACCCAGCGAGGATAGAACTTACTACTAATGACCTCCCAATTCAGTTTTGCTGACACTTGCACCATTAGACGCTCCTCAAATATATAATGTTCTTTGCAACATCTTTTTTCTTACTTTGCCTGAGAGTTTTAAAGTGTTGTATGTTTTCTTTCAGTGTTTAGAAAACTTTTGATTAATGTTTCCCAATTTTGATACACCATAATTAGACGCGTCCCTTTTTATAAACCTGAGCTGATCAGGCCAAAATAAACTCGTGTTTGTTTTGCTTAAGTTTCGATAATAAATTGCTTGCGCATTCAGACGTCTGGTATGTTAGTAGAAAAGTTAACAACGTATTTGCCGCTCTAACTGGATCACTAGGAAGCTTATAGTTGGAACATGCCCAACTAAAAAATTGGTATCCTAAATAAAAATAATAATGATAATGTCAATACGGACAATGTGAACTGAAGCCCATTTTAAGAACTTAAATTTGATGAACAGGCTTTTATTTTCCTTTGTGAACATTTCGTAAAATTATCTTGTAATGTAATAATGATATTTAATAAATAGGTTTTATTTTAACATGACTGAATATAGAAGAAAAGGGACTACATGAATTTAAGCGTGCTACTAGATTGGTATCTAGGTCCAACCCGTTTACTATTAAAATAGCTAAATGCAACCGCCATTTCTATTCCCACAGTTTCTTTTCGCACACTTCCCGCCCGTGGAACTCCCTTCCGTTTACTTGCTTCACTGATAACTACAATGTTCAAAAATTTAAATTCAACGTCAATCACCATCTTCTATCTTCTTGAGTCCCGTTCATCTTTTCCTCAATCCTCACTTGTCCTTTCCTCAATCTTCTTTATACCCAGTCCTTTCTCTCACTTTCACTCCCTGTATTTCCCTTGCGTACTAGTAGCATTCCCGCCTTGCTTGGGGTGAAATGATTAAAAAAAAGAAAACAATGTAAAAAGTAGATAAAGCAGATAATTATGTTTAAATGTATTCACTGGCCATTTCAACTTAAAATTTTCTAAGCATAAACAGGTATTTAATATTATAGCTCTTTGCTTGACTATTTCAGAGCAATTTTAAACCCACTAACATTTCAAATAATAATCAGAAATTAAGTAATTTTCGATAAAACCTCACAGCAAAACAAAGAAAACACCTCTGAAGAGATATGAATTATATATCCTACTATATGGCAGTGAATTCAGGACAATATCCCTACAGATGAAGATGTGTGATTCTACAGAAAGGATGTTGAAAATACCATGGAGGATCTAGTGAGCAGCGAGGAAGTTTCAATGAAAATGAAGAGCAAAACGGCATGTATACATACAATCAAACAGAGAGTTGAAATTCGTGGTACATAATGAGGAAAGACTGCTTGGAGAATTAAACACTCACATGATATATTGCTAACAAGAGAGACAGAGGGAAACAGCGAATAACGTACCTAATGAGCTCGTATAAACCGATGACAGGCCAGTGTGGGATAAATAGGAAACAAACTTTGCTTTGAGCTACAAAGGACAGGAAGTTATGAGTCATCATTGTCTACGTCCTTAAGGGACATGGTACATAAAGGACGAATAATTCTACTTGAGAATTTGGACAAAAAAGGATCTAATACTTTTTTAATCTTTATGTACTGATATTCAGTTGAATGAGTTATTTTGATATCAGGCAACAAACATACCAAATACTGTTATTCTCGTTATGTCTCCGATTTCCTGTAAGAAGATATGTCTTTCTTTTTGGCAAGTCAATGGATTGTCCTTACATCGTAACAGCTCTCCCACTACATTTGTTTTCTTGCTCATTCCTGGACTGTTATTCAGGAATCTGCACTCTATTTGTTAATGCATTTTGTCTTTATAAACACACCTTTTGATTGTAGCATTGTTTTTATTCTTTCACTTGAATCATTGACGTGGACATTTACACCTGCTGAATTCATTGTTAAAAAAATGGAAATTATTCTTTCTAGCGTCAATCAAACAATATGAATAAATAGAGTTCATTATTAGTATTAAGTGGGCGCTAAATGTGTAGTCACTTAGGCATCAGATGAAATTGAAGAAGCAGTTTAGAATTCTGATTAACCAACTGTTGGTTGGCGTCATTCGTCTGTGGAAATAAACAAGTAATTAATACTGCTATATTCTGCCTTTCGACCAATCAACATGTCACGGTAATACATGAATCCGGTCCATCCTACATAAATCCGATTATGATTTAATGTATTGTCCAGGAACTAGTGATACAAACAACATGCATGTTCTAAATATATTTTCTAAAAGAAACAAAAAAAATTTATTAATTTTTCAGGGGGATTTGTTAGATTTTTTAAGCATTTCACCCCAAGCAAGGCGGGAGTGTCACTAGCACACAAGGGGTTACAGAGGGTAGAGAACGAGAGTAAAGAGCCAGGTTTGGGAAGAGAATAAAGAGAAGGACGGAAAATAAGATCAAGGTATCAGAAGATGTCGATTGACATTACACTTGAATAGTTGAAGATTATAGTTATCGGGGAAGCAAGTAAGAGGAAGAGAATTCCACAGACGGGAAGTGCGAGAGAAGAAGCTGTTTGAGTAGAAGAGACGGTTACAGTTAACCGTTTCGACAGTGAAAGGGTGAGATCGAAATGCCAACCTAGTAGCTCGCTTAAATTCATGCAGTCTGGGAACCAGCGAAAGCAACTCGATGGAACAGATGCCGTGAAAATACTTGTAGAAGAGACAGAGGGAATCCACAGCACGTCTCTGGGAAATCGACTGCAGACTAGATGCCAGATAAGGACCTGATGCTTTTTATTTTGAAATCTGAATTAATAATCTCTTCCATATAAATTAACTGATGTCGCATCAAGTAGAAAAACATACAGTACTATTAGAATTAAAGAAATCAAAATATTGTGACTGGATTATCAGTTTGTTGCAGGGTGATCTTTTTATGTTATGAACAATACCAACTGTTAATGCGACATTATTTAGTTATATAAGTGGTGATACATCTATGTAAGAGAGATAGCATAGGGATACTACTGTGGTTGAATGGTAGGTTTTCTTTTCGGACAGGAGCTAGAAATAGATCCATGAACCATACGATATATTTAATAACAGCATTATATTTGCTTAAGGCAAATATAATTATAAAAGGTGGTGAATAAAATTATGTATATCGAGAGGTCCTTATTTGTACTGACAGTATGTGTCATGTTCTATTAATGATATTGAGGCTTACATTTGAGAAGAGTCCCTTTTTGGTATGGTAGATTTATCAGCACAATGTACTTTTATATGGTTTTCTCTTCCATGCGACACGTGGCTAATAAACCCCCCACCCCCAAAAAAGAAGAAACAAAACACATCTTGTTCCTACGACATACTGTAAGTAAAGAACGAAATAACGCCCTTTTCTTTATATACTGCCTTGCATAACGACACCCAGCTATTGCTAGCAAAAGTTCCTTGGTAAACAAGTGGGGGAGGATGATATTTATATTCATTATTTTCATTTCTCTGCTTATTCTTTTATTAAGAGAATCATGGTTATAAAACAAAGATATAATATTGATTAGAAAGCAAAGGTCACTCGGTAATTTAACCTGAAAGAAATTTTTTTAAAACAAATAAAGAAGGAAAATGTAACTCCTGAGAGTAGAAATTATCATTTTTATACATTGATTTTTTTTTCGAACTGTTGACTTCGGTTTGATTATAATAATCATAATGTTTCGGCTATTGTACTCTCCAGGCTATCTTTAGGTGTATATTTACATTTTCGGAATTTTGAACCAAATCCTTTACTCAATTTGCGGGGTAAATTGTTATCATTTAGCTTCGTTGCTAGGGGAGATAACTCGTAAAAATAATTAGTTTAGTTAATTCGTCTATAACCCATCAATGTCTATCGTAAATCTGTTATTAACTATAGAAATTAAAGTTAAAATCTGATATTAATTATAGTTTTTTACAAAAATTTATATTAATTATAGGTTTCTAACAATCGAGTTTTAATTATAGGTTTCTGCCTGTATCCCATTTATGCCCACCGATCCATTTATAGGACACTAGGTTTTAATGGGCTACGGCAAATATATTGCTGTGTAAGCATATATTCTCCTCTAGGGTCAGTACTTAATAAACATCTCTAGAAAGGTGATATTAACCATGGGTTCTGGTCCAAATATTATTCATTTCCGCCTTAACTACGTCCACAACGATTTTTCCATTATTTTTTTAACCTTTTGATGACGTCAATGAAATTCCTCTCCAGTAGGGGACATTGAGCGCTGTTAGATTATTCTAATTCACTTAGTCATGTCTGGATAGGGTTCCAATTCTGCCATCACGTAATACTTTAGCAGGAATAACAATAACACAAATTACTCTGTTAAAAAACGATCGAATTCCATTTCAATAAACTTTGAACCAGTGGCTGTCTAGTAGAAAAGGAAAAAAATTTTCTTAATTCTTAATATGCAACCTGAGTTGATAAAAAATGAAAATTCTTGGTAAAATGATATGAGAAAAATTTCGAAATATTTCAAAAGTGTTTGCGTTTGTGTGTTTCTTCTTTGTGAAACTGAGTGATTTTGGCTAAACATTTTTTTTATTATTCGCTAAAATTCAAATATCTGGAAAATACGCGTCACCGAAATCCGGTGACAAAATGGGATAGCGAATGATGCCTTCCAAAAGCTAAACAAAGTATCAAGAAATAGAAAAAAATTCGTTAGAAACAAAGGAAAGAGTACTGAACTGTTAGGTAATATCAACCCTCCTATATGACAGTGAATGCTGGACAATCTCTTGACAGGTGAAGAAGAAACTTGAGGCAACAGAAATGTGGTTCTAGAAGGATGTGTTTGGTTTGTTTGTTTAACGGCATATCAACACCTTATGGGTCATTTAATGTTGAAATTTAGGAGCTTTGAAGTAATAAAAATATGATATATGTTATTCTGATTTCACAATTGAATACATGGTAGATGATACTCGGCTTTTATGCATATACACGTTTGTGTGGACATGATTACGAGAGGCGTTGATACGTTGTTGTTTTGTTAAGATATATTTTGTAATACAGTTTGCATAAGAAATTGTAAGAGCTTATATGGATCAATATCATGAAAGTCCTTTCATGTTCGTTGTTTGTTTTTGTTTAGCGGCATATCAACACATCTGTGGGTTATTTTATGCCGAAATCTAAATATTTTGAACGCAATTTCCAAATAAATATTTTGAAAACAATCTTCAACTAAATATATATTCATGGCAATTGTCTGACTTCAACTACAGATAACATAATATTCATATCGTTTTGTTTTTGTTGGTGGGTTTCACTATTTGCCCATAGCTGAGACCGTAACAGGTTCTACCATCCCGGGTCAGGGTGCACCAGGGAACAACTACAATTAAAATGTGGTTCCACGCTCCACAAAATCTCCAATCTCCCGATCAGAGGCCTTGCTGCCGGATGTAGTTTATGGTTCTACTGAAGGATGCTGAGAATACCATGGACTGAACATGTGAGCAACAACGAAGTTTTAGAGAAAATGGAAACAAAAAGGACACTTATACTTATCATCAGAAAGAGACAATTGAAATTTCTAGGCCATATAACGAGGGAAGGGTGCTTGGAAAATTTGACACTCACAGGACATATTGAATTAAACAGGGACAGAGGAAAACAGTTCATAACCTACTTAACGAACTTGTGTAAATGGTTGGCAGAATATGGTTTAGGAGAGATAGCAAAAAGACAAAATTTACTAAGAGCTATAAAGGACAGGAAATTGTGGTGAGCCATAATCATCAACGCCCTAAAGAAGAAGCTTTTCTAAGGATGTTCGGATAGCGTAGCGATTATCGGCGCGGAAAGTGGGATTAGCAAGCCGAGTTCAAATTCCGGCTTATTCTCTTGTATTTCACTTTCGTATAAGTGTCTTGGGAAAGACATAAAACCGTCCCTTTTCCTCTAGCTATGGGTTAAATAGCAGCGTAGAAAGTCTTCAGTGGTAACCAGCCTAAGAGAAGGAAACTCTGAATTTCAAACTGTATAGAAGACAACGGGACCCCTCTTCACTGCCGTTCACATGAATGCGTGGTAATTCACAGATCATATACAAAAAGGATTTCTAGAGAGTTATGATTGTCTACTTCCTGGTGGACACAGCCGGTGCGTACTACCCATTAACCGAGGATGTGGGGCAAGCCGGATTGGGGACCTTGGGCAGTGCTTTCTGACCCACGCTATCTTATCAATATTTGCTTTTTTCTACCTATATTTATATACGTTACAAATTAAACTAAGCACGACTATTAAAGGATGAAACATTTTCGCGGCTTTTGACGTTATTCTGGGTTCTTTTCTTTTGTCCAAACCCTTGGATTTGTTTTGCTCATGCTAAGTTTCGAAAAATACTATATAAAATTCACTATTTTTTCATCCATAATATTGAATGTGTTAAAGTATTCAAATTTTTAAAAAGAAAAATCTCAAGTTGACGTTAAAAATTGCCTCAAATTGGTTTATTTAAGATGGAATAATCTATTATGACATTTCTCTCATTTATATATAGAGACATTGTATTTATGACCTGTTATTGTACATAATTAGGTTACAATAAAATTTGTATTTTATATGAATACTACCTTATGAAAATTGAGATGTAGTAGTCGGGGGCAGTATCATAGATAGGGAGCGTACCATAGATTCGAGGTGGTACAAGACCCTTGCACCGGCCCTGCTAATGAGACATGACATTTTTTTTTAAACTTAAAGGATGTTCGCGAAGGATAACGGTTATCATCGTCAGAGTTGAGCCGTGTTGCATTCACTTTCGCATAAATAACAATGGGAAATATATAAATTCATATCTCCCCACCCCCACTCCGGCTATAGATTAGCTTAGCTTTCTAACCTTGGCTGTGATCCACTCCAGCAAGGGGAAGACTCTGAATTCAAAATCATGGATTAAGGAACGGGAAACAACTCCAATATCTTCCCAAGAAGGCATGATTTTCCACAGACAAAGAAAAAAATCTGTGAAGAACCATGATCGTCTACGTTCTGAAGATAAATAGCATTTTAAAAAAATAACGTTCCTCTCATAGTTTCCTGATAGTTCCCTGGCTAACTGTAAGGGTAAGAGATTATCCATAAGAGATTATCCATTGAAGATTAGCAAGTATTGACTTAAACGATCATTACAGGTTTGTTCTGTGTTATTACTAAGACATTTTTACTTTTTTCACTTAGAAATTTTTAACTAAATAGGAAAAATATATACACCTGAGGAAAGCCGGAGAGAACAACGACCGAAACGTTGGGATGACAATAACAAAGTCCGAATATAGTGATTTATTAAACGTAGCTTAGTTGTGGTACAAGAAGGAAACTATATGTGAGGATCGAAGTCCCTACTGAATCATAATTGATCTATGCCCATAAGGTGATTTTCTAAGCGTAGCTTAAATGTGGCACAATGCCGAGAGTATGGGGCACCGATTGAGGATCGAACTCACTATTCAGTCGTAAGTGATCTAGCGAGACAAGCTTGCTAAACATCAAACTACGCCGAAGAGCCGAAATAGTTGCCGAAAATATAAATTGTGTAAATAATTATAAATCCTCATCCCGGAAATCCAGACAATAGGTTACCTATCTAAGTACTGACCAGGCTGAATGTTGCTTAAATTCAGTGACCATACGGGGACCGGTGTTTCATGATGTGGCCCTAAGTCTGGAAAACGTTGAGTACGCTGGTGAATGCAATAAATAGCCCAAAACAAAGTATACATATCTGGGTGGAAACAGTGATTCGCTTGGAACTGTGCAAGCTAATTGAGTTTGATCCTATAAAACAATAATATGAGTATAAACCAAAAGGACTTTATTCTAAAGCTTTAAATGCCGTCGGAAGACACCCCCCCCCCAGCAGATTAAAAGGTCAGAGGGGAAAACTGTATCAAGTTGTGGATGCAGTTGTTCCAAACAAATGGGAATGATATATAGTTCAAAATTTTGCCCGAATGCTAGCAAAAGTAATGGAATATGTGCCCATCATCAGAGCAGCTTTTAAAGCAAGTTCACCAGAGGTTTAGTGATGTTCACTTTGTACAAGGCTCAAGAGCCACTCGAGGTAGAGAGTTATTGAGTAAGACGCACCACTCCAAGCAAGGTGATAATGCCACTAAGAGGCAAGACAGCACCGGAAGTGAAAGAGAATGAAAAAAAAATTGAAATAACCAGAAACCCAATCCTAAACAGGAAACAAGAGATAAACATCTACACCTGTTCAAAAGACCCGTGAGGAGTGTGAAAAGGGTGATAGGCAAACCTAACTTCTACTGAAGAAAAAATGTAAATAAATAGTAAATTCGATATCTGGCATTTTGTGGACACCGAGAAATCATTGCATCAAGTAATAATATTGGTAATTTTCTTGCAATCGTTAAGCTACTTAGCAAGTACAACATTCTATCACACCATCACTTGGATTATGTCAAGTCGCATCCACATTCTGTAACATTTTTGCCTGGCAAGATACAGAATGAGTTCATTGAGCGACTGGGCAATGACGTACAGAGAGTCAAAAGAATCAGATACTATGGGATTATGTTCGACACTACCTCAAAATTGGAACGAGATGGTCTTGATTTCAACGTCGTGGACAGACGTATGACAATGCTGCAAATATGGCTGCGAAGATATCCGTTGTCCAGAAACAAATATCACAGAGAAACCCGGAAACAATCTTTGTGAACTGTGACAATCATTCTTTGAACTTCATAAGAGTGCTTGCAACATCAGAACAGGTGGTTGCTCTAAGAGTTCATGATTCATTATCATTTTTTCTCCAGCTCAACAATGCGGTGGGAGAAATTGAAGGGGGCTGTAGGGATGGCTGTAAAGCCCCCCCCTATACAAGATGGAATGCTAGGTGTGATGCTGTTCACCTTGTAATTCTTGGATATTGCAAATTTCATTGACTCGAACGAAGACAGGATAGAAAAATGAAATGTAGCTGCTGCAGCATACGAGGGTGATTTTGATGGAGCAGAACTCAGATGCAAATTACCGACTGCCGAATGTTAATACAAAAAAGAAAAGATAGTACCTTCGCTAAACAAAAAACTCAATCGAGCTTTTCAACTTCATAATGTCTTAAGCGATGATGCGTTCCCAAATTTACAAATAGCCTTGTGCATACTGTTGGCTGCCTCTGTGGCGTCCTGTGAGCGCCATTTTAGCAAAATAAAATTAATAGAAGCACAATGGTCAAGAACGCCAAAGCAATTTGGCTTCATTAAGCATTGAAAATGAAGAATTTAGACATATAAATGTGGATGGTGTTATTGACAAATTTTTGACCACCAAGCCTTGTCGTATGTCTCGGCTTTACGAATTCAAATAGATGAAATGAATTGCTCTAAATTTAACATCTTTTAATTAAGGTTTTGTCAATACACGGTGCTTGTTAGTAGTGGCGGAATAAATAAAATATATTTGAATAGTACTTAAATACTTTTTCAGATCATTTGTATTTATATGAAAAAGCATTTATATTTGTATTTTTGCCTAGTTTCAGAGGTATTTGTATTTTGGGAATCTGGAAGAAAATTACGTGTATTTATATTTGTATTTTTGCCTAGTTTCAGAGGTATTTGTATTTTGGGAATCTGGAAGAAAATTACGTGTATTTATATTTGTATTTTTGCCTAGTTTCAGAGGTATTTGTATTTTGGGAATCTAGAAGAAAATTACGTGTATTTATATTTGTATTTCCAATTATATCGAGTCAATAATCGCGAGAAGTATTTGGATTTGAATTTCTAAAAAGTTCGTATTTGATCCATCTCGGATTGTGGCCAAAGGTTGAAGTAGGGGGGCGCACTTGCCCTCCTTTGGACCAAGTCCTCGGCTCGCTCCTTCAGATATAAAATAAACTGCCAAAGCTGTTCCGCACAATGCATTGAGGAAACACACACAGAAATAAATTTAACCACAATTTTGATCTAAAAAATTCCACACTTATCAAAAGAGAAAGTAATTTCTCCAGGAGGAACATTATCGAGAGTACTCCTATCGAATATTATCAAAACATAAATCTACTCCTCGGTTTCTTTCCAATTGTACCCTCCAGCCTTCTTCAGGTGCTTGTCGTGAATATCGAATCTAACACTTTATTCAATTCACGGGGTTAGATATTTCTCATTTAGCTTTCCATGTTAGGAAAGATATCACGTAGTAGTTAATTGGTCTGTGTTATAACCCTTGTATGCCCGTTCCACTGAACCAGAATATATGACCTTTTTGTACTATACGTTCGAAGGATTGAACTCACAAACGTCAGTTATCTAGATATGCTTAACGTTGTAACTACAATCCTGAGAATCGTCCGATTCAGTCAGTGTATAATTGTCGATAACAGTCTCGTTAAATGAGTAAAAACAACTGTATAGGTTGTGAATGTTATTGCAAGACCTATCGATTGAAACGGTCTGTTTTTGTTTCATTATCTATTAATCGATTGTTCGTTAATCCTGCTTCCAAATCATATTGCCTATCATCAATTGATTTGCTAGCCTCATGCTGACCAACTGACCAATTATCATTCACCTATTTAAGTGTTTATGACCTTTTCAACGTGTATTTGTCTCAGTTTGCTGATGTCTGGACAGCAAAACATTTGTAGAAGTCTAAAATGGCATTTTAAACAGTAGAAAGTTATTTCAAACATTATAAAGATACTTAAAACAGTACAAAGATATATTATAACAGTAGAGAGGTATTTAAAATATTACAAAGACATTTAAAACAATAAAGATATTTAAAACGACACAAAGATATTTAAAACGCTAAAAAGATATTTAAAACGGTATAAAATATTTAAAACTATTTAAAGATATTTAAAACAGTACAGAAATATTTAACAGTACAAAGATATTTTTAAAAATACAATTATATTTAAGAATGTTCAAAGCTATTTAAAACGGCACAAATATATTTAAAACGGTACACAGATAACGGCACAAAAATAATTAAAACAGTACAGATATTTAAAACTGTACAAAGATTTTTGAAACGCTGGGAAATGGTTGCACGAACGTCTATACTTAACAGGTATAAACAAGAAAATACATTTTTTAAAGAGTAGTTTTATGTTATTTTCGCTTTAATCATATACAAAAATGCAAAAATTATATTTTAACACATTCAGATTATAAAAATAAAGAGAAAAATAAAACTAATGTTTGATTCTTAAATTTAATAATTTTTAAAAATATGATACTCCTTGAAGCATTCCATTTACAATCGAGTTGTGCGTTCTTTTCGCCAAGTTATCTTCATTTGTAGCTTCTTTTCTCTCCAAGAAGTAGGCATGCAGACATAGAACTGTATTCGATTTGTTCTTCCGGCTTTATTTACAGGCAAATACTCCAGGAAATGACGTAAACACGTGAATCCTAGTAAACAGTAACCTTATGACTACTAGAGTTGCTAATTACTCATTTAGACACGAATCATAAATGGATGATGCCTGTATCGTTGGAAATAAAGTTGAAATCATAGTTTGATAATATCCGCTGATCGCCAATGAAACATTATTTGTTGCTGAATTTTCCGTTCCTGTGTAAATTTCTTGGATGAAAAGTTGTCATCATTTTTATTACGTTCAGTTGGACTAATGTCCTCAGCAATTTTTTTTATTATTACAACGTTTCGGCCTAATGACTAAATTCATGTCATCTGACGACAGGGATTACCGAGAGTGAACGAGAACGAGAATACATTAATGAAGAGAAAGGACAATAAAAGAACAGATTTCCGGAAGACAGAGTATGACGATTAGCGTTGCATTTAAATTTTTGAAGATTGTAGGTGATGGGGAAACAAGAAACATGAAGAGATTTCCATAGGCGAGAAAACAAACGATTAGGATATAACTTACGATTACCTCTAGCTATTTCAATAGTAAAACGGTGAGACCTCTTTGCCAGTCTAGTTGCACGCTTGAATTTACGTTATTGAGGTAACAAGGATGAAAGCTGATTAGAACACCTGCCATGAAAATATTTATACAAAAGATATAGGGAAGCCATGTCACGACTGTGGGAACATGACTAAAGTCAAGATGCCAGGTTAGAACCGATAATATTGCAAACCCTTCCTTGGATTTTGTCGAAAATCTCTAGATATATTACAGGAGCTCCAGATATGACAGCAATATTCAATTCACGGACGAACGGTAGATTAATAAATATGCAAGATGTATTCTGGCGGGAAAGATTGTCTGGCGCGACACAGCGTACCAACTTTCCTAGCAGCAAGCCTAGCAGTTGATTCAATATAATCATTCCATATTAGTGGAAACGTGAACCCAAGAAGGTGAGGTGAGTTGCTCTCATGGAGGTTAGCGTCAAATATGCTGCAGGAAGGCAAAATGGTTCTCTGTGATGATTAAAAAAATAGCAGTTTCGTTTTAGAGGCGGTAAAATTTACAAGCCATTTCTTGCCCCTGATTGGAGGTCATTTTATGAGAGCAGTTGCCAGTTCTACTTTGCCTGACCTATTGGACTTACAATTAAGACAGGCGCATAAATATCGAGTTGGAAACTGATAATGATGTTGGAAACTAATTTAACCATAGGAATATACAAATATATAGAATATAAAATAAGGTATCATTTGAGAAAAATTATTTACTTTAGTTTTGGTAGATTTTTAGCATCCTATTTGTGCATCATTGTTTCTATGACAGTAATTCTCATTTATTTATGTATACTATTCTTTCTAAGTATCATTGTTACCGTATTAGATATTGTTAGTTATTTTTATTCCTTCTATTATAAGCATGACTTCATGTGTAGGCATGAGCTTGCTCTAGAAATGTTTGGACATTTTCAATAATTTAAGTATATGTACAAAAGATAATCTCATATAAAACTCTGTGTGTGTGTGTGTGTGTGTGTGTGTGTGTGTGTGTGTGTGTGTGTGTGTGTTCATACGTACAGGTTAGTGAGTTTGTGAATTATTTATTAGCGGGAAATTAGGTTTCGGTTATTTAGTTTATCATAGATTGCTTACATTTCTTTATTTCATAAACTGATGAATAGACATCCATTAAAAACATTTCTTTGTCTATTCAATCAGAATACTTAAAACGTGAAATGTCATTAAAATTAATATTCTTAAGGATATGATAATCCTTGAAACATTCCATGTACAATGGAGATGTGCAATCTTTGCACCAAGGTTACCATTTGTAGCCTCTTTTCCCTCCAAGAAGTAGGCATGCAGACATAGAACTGTCTTTGGTTTGTTCTTCCGTCTTTATTTACAGGCAAATACTCCAGGAAATGACGTAAACACGTGAATCCTAGTAAACAGTAACCTCATGAATCCTAGAGTTGTCAATTAGTCATTTAGACTCGAATCTTGGATGGACAATATCTGTATCGTTGGAAAAGGTTTAAATCATTAATTAATGACATCTGCTGACCAATGAAATATCAATTGACGATGCCCGCCGCTTCAGGGTTAATCAAAATATTTAACTATTCAGTGTACTAATATCCATATTACAAGGATTTTCGTGCTTCTAAAAATACTAATAATCTCGTAATGTTGGTTTTAAAATCAGATTTTTTTCTTCTGAATGAAATCTAAAGGAATCTCGTTATAAACAAAACTTGGAAAGTAATTTAGTCATCTGTTCTAGCACTTGACCAAGTGTAATTTTTTATGTAAACTTAAAAGAAAGTTACTAAGTGACTTAAGTGGAAGACATTTATGAGAACAAGCGAATGATAGGTTGTCACTAACATTAATTTCGGCATTTTCCGTCTGTCAAATATCATATAAAACAAATTAGCCTAAAACCAACTATTGAAAACACTTATGAGATTTACAAGCCATTATAAGTGTAAGAGTTGCATCGTAGTATATTATTATAAATTATGCAATGGATGTAATTCGAATTCCATCGAGTCCGTTGCATTCAATTTCACACAAATAACCATGGGAAAAGATATGAATCCACGTCCTTCCTACAAATAGCAGAGCAGACTGAGTTCTCTCGCTGTGATTGGTAACCGATTTAGAAGAAGAACAATTTGAATTCAAAACTTATTAACTCAAAAAATATTTTTCAACAAATTTGAACGAGAAGCTGAAACTTACACATTTCTAAGCTTCCTCCCTGATGAACACCAATGATAGGGTCGAAAGTACTAGGACCTACTCTTCTTCTAATTTCAACAATAAAATTAAGAAAAGTTGATTATAACTTAACCATCTTTAATTATCTTACATTCAATATTACTTGCATAAAGATCGATATAGGTATATGTTTGCTTGTGTATATAAATACGTTTTAAATATTCCGAAATTAAAATTGTTGGTCTCAGGATATAATAATATGTTTTGCATGTATCATTGTTGTTCAGATATGTGAATTTTCGTCAGTGCAATGGTGAAAGGAAAAATGGTCGAAAAGTTGCGACTGAAAAATTGAAAATGAAAAGCTCAGCCCGAATAATTCATTAAATAATAACAGTACTTCATGTTTAAGGATATTCATTAAACAACTCTCTAATTCCAAAGACAAAAAAGAAAATCCATGGTAATTTAAAAAGAAAACTAACAGTTATTGAAGGAGCCATGATTTGCCTGAATGCATAGACGCCTGTAAAAAAGCGCAAACATCATTTTACCAAATGCAGTGTTCTTTATGTTTCTTAATCAAAATCTCTCGGGTATTTTTAAATGACACAAAGCCTCACAACTGGCAACGATAGTAACTCCAAACAGCGGTAAGTAAACGGTGTTCCAATAACTTGGACCGATTTTAAATGTGAATTAAGTTTTTTTTCTTTTTCTTTCAGATTTCACAACTTAAGTCTTTGGCAATTCCAACCATTTTAACAATCAAACAACGTGCTAAAGTTATCTACCTACTTATTACGAAAAATGGACGTTCAAACAGAAATGCAATGAGAATTTCCCAGGTCGCATTATCTCTCGAAACAGCGAAGTCAACTGGCCACCACGATCGTGCGACTTGACGCCTTTAGATTTCTTCGTTTGGGGTCATCTCAAAAAGTAAGGTCTATGCCAACAAGCCAACAACAATTCAACAGCTGAAGGATGAGGTAATAAGGCATATTGGTGAGATCGAGGAGCAATTAGGCAGAGACGTCATCAAAAACTTTGACCATCGAGTGGAGATGTGCCGCCGAAGCCTTGGCGGACATTTTGGGCGATGTTATTCTAATTTCTTGTTATTTACAGTCGAACATGTTCCTTCTAAATACACAATTACAGTTTCAGAAAAATATCAAGTATTCCCAATCTTTTTTATGTCTTACCTTAAGTTGATTTATGAAAAGCTTGTCGTTTTTCTTCTGCAACAAGATTCTTTATGCGAATTACATTAAAGTAAATTTAATCAACAAAATAAAAATTTATCTTCTACAATATATAATGACAAATGAAAATGAAACCAGCCTTAAGCGTCGCATGCAGATCAATAACTGGGTGTCTCAAGCCAACCAAAGTAACTGACCTCTACTTGCTTCGTGGCATCGCCCCCCCTCTCCCACTTGCATCAGAAGGACGGACCACTCCCAATTCGAAAAGATGAAGCAGGAAACTAACCCTCGTCATTCACTCTACGGCTGGGAACCAATGACAAATAGGCTCAAGTCAAGACACAGCCTTCCGCATTCAGTCGAACAACAGAGCTCCTAGTCAGCGTCTATCTCTGTGGTGCAGCCGCCTTAACAACGTAGAACACAGGCTCTCTCTTAGCTACACAGAATCCCAACCCGACTGGCTCTAGTGGGGTCCGTCCCTTCCGGTCGTGCCTGAATCGCCTCCGAACAGCTGTTGGTCGTTGGCCAACCTTCAGAAATGTGGATATGCCACCGATTATGTTCCCAGCTGCCAATGCAGCCACTTACAAATTATGGAACATTTAGTTTGCTACAACCTTGAAGATTCACGCACATTTAACGACCTTGTAAGCATAACGCCCCAAACAAGGCCCTGTGTGCAACACTGGATGGATGAAGTGTAACGATTCTGTAAGAAAAGACTGAATGACAAAATAGAATACAAAAAATTCCACGTTACGCGTTTCGTTCTTCGAAAGGAATTCTTCAGACTAATAATGGTTCTATTGATGGAGTCTTATATATAGAGAGAGATGAGGGAGAATCACAATTGAATATTGATTATAATTTTATATCGAGAACAGAAGATATGGAAACGCTAAGTAATGTAAATTTTTGGTGTATGGTGTATCTACAGGCATAATCCAGCAGACCACATGTCATCTTTTTGTATTTTATTTATTTATTCAATATATATATATATATATATATAGCTAGATAGATAGCTAGATAGATAGTACAAACATTATATTAAGTGGTTGCATGTATGTATATCTATATAAATAGATACATTTGTGCGAAAGTGAACGCAACAAACTAGGTAGATTTAACTGCGCCTCGCTCATGAAACATTCTGTGCCAATATTTCGCATACATATCCGACAGTGTAATAGTAGTAGTTTTGTTAGGAAAGGAAATATGCTGTATGATACTGGGCGTAAATTTACAGTGGAATCTTCCGAAATTAGTGCTCTTTCAATACATTTAATATGCTTTAATAAATTACTTTCTCTTTTAATTAAAGCTGCATTCATTTTCACAACTCCTATATATATATATATATATATATATATATAGAGAGAGAGAGAGAGAGAGAGAGAGAGGGGGAGAGGGGAGACACAGAGAGAGAGATACACAGAGAGAGACACAGAGAGAGAGAGAGACGTCTCCATTTATAAAAACGTTATTAGTCGAAAGAAATCGTTTGGAGGGATGAGACACGTAAGGTAAGATTTTTTTTCCATTTTGTCATTCAACTCCTGACTATTAGTCTGATATACAGATTTGTATAACATATTTTCTATTCAGCAATATATAAGAACTGAAACGAGTATTAACGAAAGGATTTTTCTGAGTACTTGCTGAAGTATTTCGATTTCGCATGCTCTGAGGATGAGTTTGTTTTGTTTCTAATTTTGGCTACAGTACACGGGGTTTTGCCATTTATAGCCGAGCTGAGCTGACTCAGATCAAATCCACATTCGTAGTTCACTAAGATAGATAAGATCTTTGTAAGAACAACAAATGTCCTTAGCTCGTAACGTGGTAATTTATAAATACAATATATACAAAGACATTTCCAATAATCAAGGATTTAACCCTAAGTAATCTGTCAATACTGAATACGGGTTATAAACTGTGAATCAATTTGATAAGTAGAAACGCTTTTTACAATGCATCATGACAGGATTAATCGAGGCATGTAGCATATTATATAGAGTGGCCATAAATTAAAAAATACACATAAAATTACATTAAATCATAAATGATTTCAGCAAACTTGTATCTTAACCGAAAAGAACGGAGTGTCAAAGGGACGGTTCTTCCCTTGACACCGCTATTATTCTAACTACCTTCACTCTCCGGCAATGTTTATTGTTTCAAAAAGCGATGATTAGAAATATAATAAGACCTAAAATAATGATCGGGGCATTCTTTCATCATGTATGTTCATTTTTTACAGAGAGTGATTGATTGATTGTCGACATCCAAAACGAATTTCTGAAAGTGGAGAATTATCTATGCTATGACGTATATCAGAAAAAAAAATCTGGCTATTACCAAATGAAGAGGATATAAACTCCAGTTATTGCGGGCATCAACTACAGAGGTGGAGGGGGTCTGCATTAAAATTGATTTGAAACACATTCACAGATGAGGAAAGAGAGGGAATTTTCGGTAGCGGAGATCAGCTTCCCCTAAAATGAGTTGCTAAATTTATATCTTATAAATTAAAAAGAAAAGTGACTAAGACGTTGTCGCAAAATATATTTGTTCCCTTTCATCACGTAACTGATGAAGAATATGTGGTGATGGGGAGAGGAACTACTACAGAACTTACTGGCCTTAGAATTGATTAAATACTGATGAGTAGGTCAAGGTCAATTACGCTATTACAAAAGTATGGAAGGGGCCAGATACAAATTTATTAAACTTATTAAAACTAGAGGAAAATATTGGTCACAAAAATGATTCTACGTGGGCCGCAGAAAGATAAACCACCGGCCGTATCCGCCCCGCGTGCCGTGTCTGATTCACTTGACTTAGACTCTTACACATAGTTTTGATGACTCAACAGTGTTACGTCATCAAAACAACATGCCAGATATATGGTGAACTTTTTGCTCCTAAACACTTTTAAATCATGTATTTGTTTTCCCTGTGATAATCATCAAATCATATAATAATTATATAATAATTTGTATATTACTGCGTATTCATTCATATATGTCCTGTCTCACCCGTAGTGGAAAGGATGTAAATCAAAAGTTAGTAAATTTATGAGTAATTACTTCCCTTAGTCATTTTAATAATATATAAAAATGAAATACTTATTTGCATTTAGACAAAATTAGTTTCCAAGCAAAATCAACCAGTTCCTTTACTCTTACTGTTCTTAGATTGCAGTCTTATTTGTTCAAGCCTATCATGGGAGGTACACAGATACTTTTGTGTATTAAGTGATCGTCTTGATTCAACTTAGCATTGAAATAGGCTTTGTTGTTGCCACCTTTGTCGTTCTGTTGCTAATCTTTTTCTTCCGAGTGATATTTCTATTTCACTGTTATATTAAACACATAACATTTTTAACGTGAAAAGATATTGAGCAAAAATCGATTTATATAATACCAGGAGTAATCTTTGAATCATAGATATCATTGAATGTCCAAAGAATATAAAGGGAACGGGTTAATTAAATGGTTTATTGGCCTCTGTTTTAGTTGTGAATTCTTTATCTCTGCTTTATAAATCTCAATACATTTTTAGGACTTTTGTTTCATTGCATCTCCCTATTAAAAATTTCTAACGATTGCCGTCATTTTCGATGACACGAGTACAATAGTCTTCTTATAACTATAAATGCTATTAAAATCTTTATGAAGCATATTCGGGAAAATCAACGAATTACTGAATATATTTTTGTCCTTGGTTAATCTTGTTCAGAAGACAAAGTGACTTACTTGGTATAGTTTTGCTTATTAATCCCCAAAGCGAGGGCGGATCTAAGTCTAACTCAGTTGAAGCGAATCGTTGTCACTTACAAATGTTAAATTTAACACATATTCCCTTTGTTTTCGCCTTGAAAAGACCCGGTTTAATTCATCCGGGTCTCTAAATGCATCATTACGTGGGTGGAGAAGGAATTGCTTTAAAGAAAACTGTATTCACATTCGCCCTTTGAGAATTGACAGAGTTTTGCTCGATGAAAATCACGCAAGCCACATTTACGATTCTGTGGATCTGCTTTAAGGAAAGGTAAAAAAAAGAAAACAAAGAAAGAAAAGAAAACACCTATTTAGGCGTCATAGCATATCAAATAATTGCCCTTATTCATAAATAAAAAAATAATACCATGGACTGATTGGATAATTGATTTATGTATAAATAAATGTCTAAAGAAATGGATGGATTTTTTATTTATTAATCCGACAGATTTTATTAAACGATATATTTAGTGGATACTTCTATTTGAGTAGACGCTCCCTTAATCTATTTAATATCACATTAATGAAAAAAGTACGCAGGTATAGGCTTTAAGAAAGCTTTATTCAACTAAGGAGACAAGGTTCACGTATAGTGTCCTTTTATAGTCCTAGTAAACAGAAATTACTCTCTTAAAGAGGAGAGTAACGGAAAAGGGGAGACCACTCTTGATTTTTCATAGCAAGCATAATTATTATTTTTGTCCAAAGCCTGAATATTCGAAAAATCTTTTTAAAAAATCTTTTTCTCTAATAAGATTTTCTCGAATATTCAGGCTGGTAGACGAAAATAAATAAATATACTGTTTAATAAATAAACGGAGTGTCAACTCAAATATAAGTATACACTAAAAATAATGTTTAAGTAATAAATAAAAGTATATACTTTTTTCTGTTTCTAGTTGTCCATTCTTTTACTCTTTTTAAAAGATAGAACCCCCCCCCCCCAAGAAGTCATGCAAGGAAAATCAAGAACTCAAGTCATTGCAAAAAGCTGTCATGATAAATACTGTGACATTTAGACATTAAATATTTTTTGCTTTTTTCTTCTTTTGTGTGTGTTGCTTGCCGCGTGGCTTCCAGTAGAATACCGTAGAGCTGAAAGGTAAAACGGACGACTTTATATTACGAGTTTTTTTCTTCAGACTTGTAATTGTTTGGTGATATTCTTTAGCCGACAATCTCATTGGAAGAAAATTATAATTTTTGATCAATGCAAAATGCTAGTTTTTTTTTTTCGTTCATGTAATACTTGAGAATTCTCATGAATACTTACATTTTCAGTTTGACTTTTACACAAATAATTGTTTTTCTTCAGAGATTCTATTTCTGTGCTAGACTATATTTTCAGAATGAAATGTAGGTAACAGTTCCAAAACATACAGATATCATTTTAAAATCAAATCACCCTAAATAAGGCGTTAATGCTACTAAGACGTAAGTGGCTATTGAGAATGAGAGTGAATGAAGAGACTTTAGAAGGAACCGAAAGCCCAATCCTAAACAGGAAACAAGGGATAAACCGATACTCTTCTGTGAACCGGACGATAGTCGAATCTATAATAAATCCTGATATAATGTATAAACACTATTCTTTACATCTAATGCCTTTAAGAAGATAAAGAAGGTTTTTTTAGGGCTGAAACAAAAGTAATTGGGATTATTTACAGAAATTAACAAGTATTATTAGTAACAGGTTTTTCATTATATATATATATATATATATATATAATTATTTATTTGAATATTACAACATAAATATGTTATAAAATCACGACAAAAGTAGCCATTTTGTTTCAACACTTCTTGTGTCTTGTCAAGTGATGATATAGAATATAGAATAAATGGTTTTAAAAGTTTCAAATTAATCAACGATCCTTAGCTAAGAGTAAACGCTGTTACGTAAGCCAGAGTGGCCAATCAAAAAGCAAGTATAGGATGATTCGAAAAATTTGACAACTAAGCAAGGCTATCTAGATATTAAAAGATTTATAAAATTTGAAATTAAAATTAAAAATAAAATTAAAATTACCTATTAAGAAATCTAAATCAGATCTCTATTAAGTTTTAAATTGTAAAATTACTAAGGAGAAAAAAAAAAAAAAAAAAAAAAAAAAAAAAAATCTAAAAATAAAAATAAAAGATATATATGCTATTTAATTTATATTTTCATTGAAATTAAGTTGAAAGTTGTATTTAGAGTCCCAGACATAGATGTATACATTTTTCGTTACATTTCAGCATGTTAGTCGCCTCTCACGTGAAATCACTCGAACAACGGCATGCCATACGCTCGGACGCATCTAGATATATACACACACATACAAAAAAGCAAACCACACATAGGCAAATGCACTACACCTACACATACACATCGATACACACAGGCACACACATCTACATTCAATATGATCCAGACGGTCAAATGTCGAAGCTATTCGTGGCTTAATATGTTATTAAACGAATTTAAACTTGAAAAATTTAAACAAATAACCATATATAAATATATATATATACATTTATGTTGTAATATTCAAATAAATAATTATATCTGCTCTACTCTGTATTGAGCACTCTTTAAAGAATATTGATTGTTGGTTATTGGATTTCATTCCGTATATACCAATCCTAAACTTGTATATATATATATATATATATATATATATATATATATATATATAGCCCGCCAAAACATGTATACACACTTCAGTAAAGTTAAAATTTGTCTTTCGTATTTTTATGAAATTGCGATAACATTGTTTACTATGTAGACCCTAAATGCATGTGCAGCAATCTCACTCTGGAAGCTAAAGGCCACCATTTTGAGCATTTCTTGTGAATGTAGAGTCGAAAGGTAACTTGTATTAATCTCGTGATGTCTGAATAAATTTAGTATTACAATATCAATACAAGTTTTTCTTATCCTGAAATGTGTAAAAACAAGCAAAATAATTTAACCCAAATAAATAAATAAACAAATAAACGACTAACGGTAAAATAACCGCCAAAATAGACTACCCACAATGCACCACTGACCCATATATATAAATAGCCGAGAAAAATAACATAACGATTGCGTCAAGCATGAAACAGACTGTCGCCTCTAAGTGTTGACTTCTATGTTCACTTTTATATTTACACACGCTCTTTCTCTTAAGACTATATTTCTTCATATATATATATATATATATATATATATATATATATATATATATATATATATATATATATATATATGCTATTATGCTAAAATCGTTAAGAAGTGGTTTTATGGCATTAAAATTATTGTAAATAAAAAAGGATTCTTTATTCAGATACAAATTAGTTTTCCCAGGTTGTTTTAAACGACATTACGCAGCCTAGATTTTTCAGGTCTTTAATTTATTTATAATCAAATCCGCTTATTCAAAGACAAACCCACTTTAATATATTGTACATCTAGTTTAGGCTGAATAAACCAAGTATTAAGAAACAGGACATTTTCGTTGGAAACAAAGAAAAGAATGTTAAATTGCTATTTCATATCAATCCTTATTTTTTATCGCAGTGTATGCAGGAGGAAGAGGAAACTTGAAACAACAGTGATGTGGTTCTACAGGAGGATGCTGAGAATATAATGAGCAGGGTATATGAGCAACGAGGAAGTTTTAAGGAAAATAAGAACGAAAAGTACAGTTTTACTTATATTCGGATAAAGACAGTTGAAATTTCCTGAACGTATAATGAGGAAAGACGGATCGGAAATATTTACACTCACAGGGCATAATGAATGCAAGAGGGAAACAACGAGTAAACGTACCTAACAAGCTCATGTAAATTAATGTTAGAATAGGCAGTGAGAGGGAGAGTAAGTAGACAAAGACTGCTAAAAGCTACGAAGGCTAAGAAGTTGTGGAGAGTCATAATCGCCAACGTTCACAATAGATGAGACACATAAAAGAAGAATAAGAAGTTAGTTATAATAGTTGACAACTTTATATTCAATCTTAAAAGGAGTATTGTGGTGATTTTAACCGTAAACTCGTCTTAAGAAAAAAATAGCAGTTCAATCCCTGGTAGAAAGATTTTTAAACTGGTAAGATGCAGTAAGTGTTTTTTTGTTTTGTTTTTAAATCATTTCACCCTCATGCAAGCCAATAAAGTTACTAAAACGCAAGAGGGTTACTGAGTGTGAAAGACCCTGAAAAAAGATTATGAAGGAGAGAGAATAAAAAAAGAGACTGAATGAGGAAGTCAAAAGATAACGATTGACATTGCATTTAAATTTTTGAAGATCAAAGTTGACCGGAAAGCAAGAGGGCGGAACAGAGTTCCACAGGCGAGAAGTGCGATAGAAAAAACTGTTAGCAGAATAACTTATGGTTACATCTAGCCATTTCAACTGTAAAAAGATGAGACCAATCTACCAATGCAATTAAATTCATAAGGTCTAGGAAACAAAGAGGAAATCTCATTAGAAAAAATTACAATGAAAATATTTATAGAAAAGACACGTTACAACGGTTGGAAATGACAGAAGTATTTCATTCTGTTTGTTATAGATAGTACCTATCTATAACAAACAGAATGAAATACTTCTGTCATTTCCAACCGTTTTTATATAAATAAATAAGAAGTTAGTTATAATAGTTGACAACTTTATATTTAATCTTAAAAGGAGTATTGTGGTGATTTTAACCGTAAACTCGTCTTTTCTTTGAAGGTACACCTTTTATTTTTCTTTAAATTTCAAGCTAATAGATTAAATTTAATATTCCCAATAAACAAAATACTTTGATGTATTTCAAACTGAATTTAAATTGATTGAGTTTTTTTTATCATCAGTAAAAACGCTAAAATAGACCATATTAACAAATTTGTCAAGACAACATAATTCTTTCAAAAATAAAATATACTTTTCTGAAACTTTATTTGAGGAAAATTGGCTAATTTAAAGTTTAATTAATCTAACTTGAAACAAATATAACTTTTAGATTAAAATATCACAGAAAAGCATTTTTAACACAGAGGAGGGTGTTTTTATGGAGTGTTGACAACTTTTGTTTGTGAATTTTTCTAAGGGGGACATAACTGTAACAATTACTTAAATATAACGTTAACACCTTTTATATATATATATATATATATATATATATATATATATATATATATATATATATATATATATATATATATTTTAACTACCCAGTAATCTTTAAAAATTGATAAAATATTCCAAGCAATCTAATATTTTATTGAATTTTAGGTACTAATTTACGAAGACGCTTGTTGAGGAAATGTTAGAAAATTGCTAATACATTTGAAATTTATTATAGTCACCGCTCTTATTTTCTGATAATGTTTAGTTTGGACATTTATATTTACGAAAGTCGACACGTTTATACACATAAAATAAATTCAAAATTCTTTTTAAAATACTGAATTGTAACGAGTTTTTCCATTTAGAATTAGTAAATATAGTTTTTTCTAAATAAGAATACCAGCTAACCGGCAAGAATTAAACCAGAATTTTAAAAGATTTAAAAGTTTATGAATTATTCTAATTAGAATTTAAAAAAAAACAATGAGTACAATTCGTGTAAAAATACATTATTCATCAAAAAATTTTTCTTTAGGTAACAGTGTACATAATTATATCTTATACATAAAAGCAATTAACAGTTTTTCTAATTAAGATAATATCTTAGTTTTATTGCATTTTTTTAAATTTCCGATTCAAAACAGATTTTCTCTAGCAAGAGTCCTGTTTGACCAAAACATTTTCATGATTTAATTTTTTGAGGACGTGTCTTTATAACGAATATAAACATTAATCGCCACAAAAGTATTTCTCGAATTTTTATAAAATTAAATAAGTGGAGGTTAACAGATGTAGAAAAAATTATCAACAATACATTTTATACCAAAATGACCAACAATATATTTTATCTATAGTTGAAGCTATAAAACTGTTCAAAGTATTTAGATTTCGGTATTAAAAAACCCATAGAGGTTGATATGCCTCTAAACAATACCAACCAACTTAATAACAAAGATTTTGACGTTTTTATTAAGTTTCCATGAACACCAAGGTAAATCTCATCAGCGCAATTTTCCTACCAACGTTGACATACCAATGTCAGACATGGCCCCCTGACAAAAACTCTTGAGAGGAAAACTGATCACTTGTGAGATGAAATGCCTGAGGAAAGTAATGAACCAGACCAGGTGAGACAAGATCAGGAATGTGGCAATAAGAGATATGGTAGGAGTAATACTAATCATACAACGCATCGAACGACAGAGGATCAAGTGGTTCGGACACCTCACACGTATACCTATCAACCAACCAGCCCTACGAGTACTCTGGGTGGAGAGCGATAGGCAGACCAAGAATATGCTGCAGCGACTCAGTGGCAAACACTCTCAGAAACCACGAGATGTCTCTCCTCCAGGCCACTCGCCTTGCCGCTGACAGTCGACTGTGTCTCTCCGACTAACAGCACAAACTGATGGAAAAACTAAACTATTAAATTTTGGGCATTTTTATGCATTCTCATTTTTTAGCAAATCTTTGAGGTACCTAGATATAGATAATGATTATCTATTAGCCCTGTATGTACCCACTCTTTTTGGTACTAGTCTTGGTCAATAGGAATCTAGAACTTTAGACAAACCTTTTATCATCTTTAACAAATGAGTTTGTACTTTTAAAAATATGCTACAGAAAATGAAAATGTGCTCGTAATATTCACGCTGTCTTCTGTATGACTGTGTCAATGCGAAGGTAGCATTTTTTTTCTGACACGTCTTACTGAGTCTCGGACATGATAATCACCGCAGTCATTGCTATTTCCTTTAATCACTTTTGCTGAGTCATTTTTGTAAAGTTTTTTTACTTTTATTTATCGGAGATTGTTTTAGAAAGTAATTTATGTTTCAAATGGAAACAAAATGAACACTTACACTTCGAATCAGAAAGAGACAATTAAAATTTATAGGGCACATAACGAGGAAAGTGGTCTTGGAAAAGTTAACACCCACAAGACGCATTGAAGGCAAAATAGACAGAGGAAAACAACGAATAACCGACCTAATGACCTTATGTAGATGGTTGGCAGAACATGGATTAGGAGAGACAGCAAAAAGACAAACATTACTAAAAATTTCTTTTTTTATCCCCTCCATCAAGGCAATAAAACTGCTAAGACGCAAGGGGCCATTTAGTGTTAGAGAATATGAGTAAAAAACACTACTAAGGAGAGAACAATAAAAGAACAGGAATTAAGAAGACAGAAGGTAACGATTGATAAATATATTTAAAAACTACAAGGGACAGGAGATTGTGGAAAGCCATGATCGTCCACGACATGAAAGGACACGGCACGCAAAAGAAATTTCATTGACAAAACAGTAGATTAGGGTTTTATTATTTATTTCATTAAGGCATTAAACAAAGCAAAAGAACGTTTCTCTCTTCTCATACAAGTAGCCATCTACACGCATGCTTATGTGTGCATGTGTTTGATCAGTTATATATACGATCGGAAATAAATGATCTTGTTACCGATAATTCTGTGACACTATTTAGCCATGGTAATTGGCTAATTAATTAACCCTAGAAATTAAAACAGGAAATACTTAAGGCGAAAAAGCGCTATCCCAAAAGATATCCCGTTCGATGTTAAAAAGATTTTATTTTATTTACGAAAAAGATACTTTTCACAAAAGACAGTAAACCCGTGGAAAAAGCCATATGCGAAGTTTTGTCAGGTTGATTAATGTCTTGCCGAGGGAGATAGGAAGAAAGGCAAATATTAAGATATCGGCCAGACCATGGCGGTCATAAAAAATTCGTCTTGAGATGATCGCCGATACAGGGCAGGGAGAATCAATGTTAATTATCTTTCCAAGATATCATTTATTTTTTTTCTTGGCCACCGGCGAGGAGAAGCAATCTGGCAATTATAAAATTTTGCCGTTTGTCTCGACATAGGTGAGAGGATTGTTATTATTTACCTTATCAACGTGTCGCTTCAGACGCTGAGACGTCGAATAGCAATATGGCATTTGTAAAATTTTGGCATGACAGAAAATAGAGTGGAGAATTAAGATTTGGCGAGATAAAAGAATTTAATTTCTCAACAAGCCAAGGACTCCATTCTAAAGCTAACTTCAGGGACCAGATGGCAAACTTTGACAGTGATTGATGGAGTCGGTAAAGAGTGCTGGCTAAGTGAATTCTGGGTGGCCAAAAGATATGACAGAAATTTAATTGGCAATATGGAATTTGTAAAAAAATTTGGCCGATGGAAAAAAAGGAGAATTTTGTAAACAAAAATTCTAGATTATAATTTTAAGGAGGCCAGCTTAGCCACACCCACACGGACAGGATGCCATTTGTCGAGTGGTAGCAATGGTGATAGGCGGAGGTGAATGGATAAGAAAGATGGATATATTATTAACCAACTGAAGAGATTGGTATGAAATATCAATGTGAGAGAGAAAGAGTCTAGGAGGATAGCTCTCCTCCGATTTTCCCTCACGGACAACGGAGATTCCCCCCCCGCACCCCGAAATGGAAAGTGATTAATTTTCCAAAAATGGGAAGTAATCAATTTTCCTGGCCTGACAACAAAGAGATTTGTTGTTAGAAATCGAGATTTACCGAGAACCCCAGGCCGCGTCTGGCCCCACACCTGGTTTTGGTCGGTATCCATATAAACGAACGTCCTGTGGTCGTTCGGCAGTCGCAGTTGGTCGGAGTCAGTCGCAGTTGAGCTGGTTTTGGAGTTAGAGTCAGAGCTTAACCAGAGTGTTGCCTCGCAGAAGCTGACCGAGAGATTCCACGATCTCCGACTTTGCCTATCCTACCAATAGCAAGTTATACTGACGAACGAATCCAAGCCAACAACTAAGAACTAAATTAGTTGACTTAAGATACCAACTTGCTTGAAACATAGAAGTGTCACATTTCGTAGAAAACGTGCTGGGAGAGAAACATACTCCTGTATATAACAGACGGATAAAGTTAATTTGTTATTTCTTAACATACTTGAACCTCTTAGGTTTTTCTTTTATTTCCTTTTTTTGCTTTGCGCTTGTGCGATGCCACCTTCAGTCTGGACTCAGCTTACATTACGGCCCGACGCCTGATTGATTTCGTCTACCTAAGATCAAAGTCACAACGTGGGTAGGTTAGACTTGAGATCGAAGCAGTTATTCCAGTAACCAGACGTTGCAAGTGGGATGGGGACGATAGAGCTGGTATTGAACGGGTACAGCTGGTGAAGCCGTCAACATCGATGACCAGAATTCGACCCTGGACGTGCCAGTGTCCCATATTGATATCCTGACCAGAGGATTTCACCGAGTAGCGACGACCATCGATCGACCGGCACACAGGCTGGTGGTAGCGACAAAGAGTCAACCCCAAAACGTCGGTAGAAGAAACATTACAGCTTCGCGCCGCCACTGAGAGTTGACCAGGGGCGAATGGTTGGGTGTCACAATTCTACTGTGACTAACATATAAAAATAGTCGCGCTATAATCCAACCCACATAGCCTGAAGATTGCGTTCAAGCATGAAACAGTCTGTTGCGACTCAGTCAGAGCCCGCACTTCTTTCACGCTCTCCCGGAAATTGAGCACTTTTACTCTATACATATAGCATAGCTTAAAACAATATATATATATATATATATATATATATATATATATATATATATATATATATATATATATATATATATATATTACTGCAAAGCTCTTCCGTGGATTGAGCCATCTGGGTCATTGGCGTGTTTATTCGAAGAATAGGTACGTAAAAATTATCCTTCCTCTCAACCGGGCGTTGATAACTTAGGAGTAGAATGCCAGATCAGTCGGGTTTCGATCCCGACTTGAGGCAATCGGATGTCTAGCTACACTGATGAGCAGTGATACAGCGAAACAGTCTCTCTGTGGATGACAGTATATATATATATATATATATATATATATATATATATATATATATATATGTTTCATTAAAAACGACAAACAAGGTACTTTTTATTTAATTTTTCTTGTGTTCGAAAAAGTGTTTTCTTTTCTGGACTCAGAGTGCGTAGCAACTATCTAGATGTTCTGTAATTGCGAGCACTTTATTTTCTGAACACAGTAGTGTCACTGATACATTATTTATGAGTTCAAATGCCCCTTACGAACTGTTTACCTGATCAAACTAAATTCATAAATAATTACATCGGTCACACTACTACAGGCCTACCCAGACGCATTACGTTACACCTATTCGACCACAGCTCCAGGAAAAAACATTTAAACACATGCACAAACTAACCAGACTACATCCGAAACAAACTAGTAAAAATACAAACATAATAACAATATGCAAAAAATATTAGAAATAATGGAAGACCTAATAATAAAAAAAGAAAAAGCCAACACTCAATAGTATTAACTATGAACATGGCCGCAATGTGCTGTGTTTGGAAAATAAAACATCCCTATAACTCTACAAACATACACACAACCCATACACCCAATTAAAAAGCAAAAATAAAATAATCTTTGATAATGGCTAAAAGTATAGCTGAAAGCGTTCGGAATTACAGAACATTTGGGCAGTTTCTACACATTCTGTGTCCAGAAAAGAAAACACTTGTTCGAACACAAGAAAAATTAAATAAAAAGCTTAATCGCAGTATCTTGTCTGTCGTCTTTAATGAAACATGTATGAATGAAAGATTGGGGCCTAAATACACAACGCACACACACACATACACACACACACACACACACACACACACATATATATATATATATATATATATATATATATATATATATATATATATATATATATATATATATATTGCCAATTTTCCTAATCACAGTATAAGCTGAGAAAAACTATTTAAAAAATTCACAACTATGAACTCATAATGACCACAGTTTTCTTCTATTTTTCTTAACTTTCTCAGGTTTTCTTTAATTTCACCTTAACAACTAGTTTGGTAATTTGTATGTAAGTGAGTACAAAATGAAAAGACATTTTTCTGAATGGTGAGGATACCATGGACTGAACATATGAGCAACGACGAAGTTTTAGCGAAAATAGAAACAAAAACGACACTTATACTTAACTTCAGGAATAGCCAGCTGAAATTTCTAGGGTAGATAATAAGGAAAGATGGCTTGGAGAATTTGAGTCTCACATTACAAAATGAAGGCAAGAGTGACAGAGGAAAACAACGCATAATATAACTTGCAAGCTTGTGTAGATGGTTGGCAGAACAGGGATTAGGAAAGATAACAAAAACATAAAATTTATTAAGAGCTACAAAGGAGAAGAAATTGTGGAGATCCATGATCGTCAACGTCCTGAAGTGGCACATCACACAGAAAAAGAATTAATTTACACAACTAGAAATAAAATAAAAAAAAAAACAGTTTACATTTCTTTTTATTTATCTCTTCTAAAAAATCTTTCCCACCAGATTCGGCACAATATTCCTCAAGTAAAAACAATTAAAATATTCTCAACTCACCTATTATCCTTAAAATAGGGAGGGACAAGGTCAGTCACAGATACCCGAGTCGTCTCAAGAAGATAAGTGTTCGTAAACTGAGCAGTTTATTATGTACACCGATATACCCGTGGTGGGAACAAACACTGAAACTATCTTGTGTCAATTTTGAATGGAAACAAATAAAACCCCAGAGATTTTGCAACAACGCCCACACGATATAAAAAGCAACGAAAAATCAATGTCCCCTCTTATTTCCCTTCACAACATCAGCAAGTCAATGTATTCACAATAATTTTGGTATGAACCGATAATCTTTAGGATATATTTACGTAATAACTATATCATGTGATTTTCAATTTATAATATTTGTTTTTATTAGAAATATTTACTAAAACTTATGGTGTGCTATTTTATTAAGCAACTTAAGGACTGTTCATAATATTGTAAATAAATATCAAACCATATGATAATTATCAATGTATATTTATTTATATATTTCCTGTCACGACTGATTTATATATTTCCTGTCATATCTATATACTTTCTTCATAAAGGGAAATAACTATATTTTCTTGATAACGTTATATTAAGAATTTTGTCATCAATCATCAAATCAAACTATAGAATAATTATCCGTATGTATTTATTTATATATTTCTTGTCCAAACAGTTGTGAGAAGGGAGGTAAATCAACTTAAGTTAGTAAATCTATGAGTTATTACTTCCCTTGGTTTTTTAAATACTCTGTACAAATAAGATATGTATATGTATTTAGAAAAAATGCGTTCCAGAGAAAAATAATAAATTAAATCCTTTTCGCCTAGGTTTCTTAGATGGCAGTCTTATTTGTTCAAATCTTTCATGTGAAGCACTCAGATACCTTTGTCTATAAAGTGATTGTCTTGTTTCAATTTGGTCTTGAAATTGGCTTTGTCGTTGGCGTCTTTGTCGTTCTGTTGCTAATCTTTTTCTTTCGAAGGATATTTCCATTTCAGTGTTAAATTAAATTTTTAACATTAGAAGATATTGAAGAAAAAGTGATTTGTATAATATCGGGAGTAATCAATGAATCATAGTTAACATGGCATTTATTTACAAGTAACAGTATTTTCAAGAAATTTATCACTGGTTTCTATCAATGCATTTAGTCACTATATAGTTTTTTCTGAATATGTGAATTATGGCATCCTAAATTCAACACACTTTTACCCTCTAAATATATAATTGGATAAGTATTAAGAGATAAATTTAGTATTATTTATTATAGGTATAATTACAAGTTCTCATATTATTTAAATACATTTTAATTTTGCATTCGTATCCAAGATTTAACACAACCTTGCTCTATAAATAATTCCCCATGTTTTACATTCTTTTGTATATTTAAGAAAATTTCGTCGGGTAAATATCATAAAATGGAAAATTTCCTTGAAGAAAAAAGGAGATTAGAACGAAGGCGAAAACAAAGGCAGCGTTTGCGTTGTGTCAGGATTAGATACCGGCACGGCGGGGCGGGCTGATAGGTAAAGATATTCACAGGCTTCGCAAGAGCACCGTGAAGCAATAGGAATACAAACCAGGAGACGCGAGACGAACTAACGAAGAAGAGGGTAATAGGGAAAGAGTAGACGTGCGAAAGAGAGAAAGAGAGAGTGGCATAAAGAGGGAGGAGATGAAGAAGAAGCTAATGCAAGAAGAGCTGTTGTGAGAGAAGGTGTAGCATTCAAAATGTAGGATTCAAAATGAAAGAGCGGAAGAATTTAACACAAGAATAAAAATACGAGAATGTGAATGGAAGAACTACATCAACAACGCAACAGAATGAGGAATTAAAATACCGGCACCATGAGAAACGCAAGAAATGCTCAAAACAAAGTTCATAGAATAAATAATCTTCTGTTCACCGAAGCGAATTATCAGAACTGCGGCGGATAATTTTTTACGGCATGGATACAACTACTATACATGCTTAAAATATCGCTGTCACATATGGTCTGGTGCCCCGGCTGCGTATCTAGCGATTCTCGACAAAATCCAAAGAAGAATCAGCAATATTACTGGTCCTAATCTGGCGTCTCGGCTTCAGTCAGATTCCCACCAGCGTAAAGTTACCACCCTGTGCCTTTTCTATAAATACTTTCATTGTAATTGTAATTGTTCCTGGTGAGCTCTACACTTTGGTACCGAGACTTTATGAATCTAGACTGGCGACGAGGTCTCATCAATTTACACTTGAGTTGGTTAGACGTGACCGTAAGTTCTATGCTAAAAAATTATTTTATCGCACTTCTTGCATGTGGAACTCTCTTCCGTCTCCATGCTTTCCAGTCAAGTCTAATCTTCAAAAATATAAATGCGATGTCAATCGCTCTCTGCAGTCCTGATTCAGTCAGTTATGTGCCATGCGTGATACACGCTTTAGCGATCATGTATCTTTCGATACATGACTGACGAGGCAGATTTTTTCTCGCAGTAGGTTGCCATTTCTTTCTGCGGTAGACCAGTTGCCATCCAAGGCTATAGAACTCGGTCTATCTTGCTATTTACCCATTGCTGGGGGAGGAGAAGAGGATTCATACCTTTCCCAAGGGTATTAGCACGTAAGAGAATGTAATAGATTCGACTGGAATTCGAACCCGACTCTCTGATTCCTCAGTCCGATATTTTATTCTCACTCTTTAGTAATGTTTCTGTTTTCTAATTCTTCTACACTCATTAACCTCTCGTGTCTTAGTGGCTTTACTATCTTAACTGGGGTGAACACTATTATATATATATATATATATATATATATATATATATATATATATATATATATATATATATATATATATATATTAATTTCAGGTATTATAAAGAGTGCCATGGTCGGTGAGAAATATATTAGCTCGAAAGAAAAACGAGAAATTGTAAATTATTGAGTGATGGGAAAAAAGTTGGAATCTGAGAAAAAGTTGAGCAGAAATCATAGGGCAATAAAAAGAAAAAGGAATTTGAAAACAATGTCAAGATAAGCACAAAACTAGCTTTAAGCCATTCGCAAAAAGAGACTTGGGAAAAATCAAAAGAGTAATAAAGATGAAAAGAAAGCGAGAAGTTGGTGCTGTGAATGTAGGCAGAGACAAATGTGCAAAATATTAAGAACATCAGCTAAAAATATGAAAACAACTATCACCTCTAAACACCACAAAGAGAAGCGTGTATGTTGCGCAAAGAAGTACATGAGAATTAATTTCTTACCTGTATGTTTAATGATGAATGTAGAGCTATATTGGAAGGACGTGATGGTTTTGTTAGAGGCCTAATATTTCATGGAAATAACCAACCAACACAACGTAAAAGACAACAGTGGAGTGTGTGGTATGTTTTGGGCTAGTTTTGTAAGCAGTAAAATTATATGTTCCTTCAAGTACCAAGACGAATGCAAAATTCTATGTCCCTTTATGGTACCAAGATAAATGCAAAATTCTTTTATAATTCCTTAGACAAGATGTTCTTTCTTTTTGTTTTGTGATTTTAGTGGTACAGATCACAACCAAGAAGCTTTAGGCTACAGAGTTTATTCATGCAACGCACTTTCACATACTGCAAAGCAATCTGTCCACTTTGTCAAGAAAAGTTTCAATGATCCCAAATTAATAGAATGGCTCCCAATCTAGATATTATTGCAATCGAAAATTCTTGGTCCATTATATAATAAAGATGTATATGAGAATAGGAAACAGCAAAAACTGCTGCTAAAAATTAAACCAATAGAGAAGTTAATAAAATCAATGTTTGAAAGACTGGTGAATGTTAATGTCGACGAGCCCATGTAAAATATTAAAACAGTTTATCCTGGTACCCAGTATATGTTCCTGTGGCCTAAATATTTTGGATTCATTTGTGAATAGGAAATTATGCAGCATTTTGTTTAATAAAGCCAGACATTCCCAAAACAAGTTACTATCAATTACTTTCTTCTTTTTTTTTTTAAATTCGGGCAGATATTATGATATTAAATTCCCATGGCACATTTATCATATAAATATAATTATATCCTGGAAGTTCAACCAACATCAGTTGATTTATACCAATTTTATTGTGTAAACATTGATTTTCATAATAAAATCTGACACCGTACATAGATAAAAGCTCCATTTTCTTTTTTGAGCTTTCAAACTTTCTGTCTTTCGTAAGTATTGTACTATTATTATAACTTTATGTACATACAACTGCATTCGTCTAGATACAGAATTAGGGAAATATATTTCTTTAACGAACACGGAACACTTCCTTACGAACAGTTTTATAGAAACAGCAATATAAATTGTAACATATTTATTACAGTAAATGAATTTATTGCTAATGAACATGGCAGCGCATTTATAAGAAATAAACCCTATTTCCAACACAATTACATCCCAATATACATACCATATTAATACACGACCAAACTTTATTTTCTACCCACTAACAGATAATATTACAAACATACCAAAAATATTCCACAATACAAGGCACACTGTTTACATCAAAGTGTCTATTGGTTAGAAATTAAAATCAACATGTGAATTATTTGACCATTTTATTCGCGAGATGACTTTCGGGAAAAATTTCGACTTTCAGCGAGCAGAGATGCGGCTGCGTCCAGGCCGTTCAGACAATAGAGAAGACGTGGTTACATATCTTTTTCCTTTCCCCATCCCCCAGCGCGTGCCGAAAGATGCGTCGGCGACTTCAAACGAATCATCGCCAACAACAACAGCAGGAGCGGTCAGTGAATTTTCGTTGACGATCATCTGCCGGCGACTTCAAACGAATCATCTCTAACAACACAACAGAGACTGTTAGTAAATTTTCGCTGACGAGAAAAGTCTTTTTTAAACTACGGATTTTTGTGCATACCAACTACCCAAAAATTCTTTTCAATCCTTTTCGGCTCTTTTGAATTCATGCACATATGTTTGTAAATACAAATGATTAATTTAACAGGCATGCCCATGTTTTCTTTATTTTATTATTGTTTGGAATTCGTACGTTTGCATTTTTAATAAAAGAAACCTAAAGAACTAAATTTCCTATACACTTTCATCATTGCAAGGAACAGTGATATATATATATATATATATATATATATATATATATATATATATATATATATATTAGTTATTGGAATTTATTCCGTATATACCAATCCTATATATATATAATTGTGTATTTAGGCAGCAATCTTTCATTTATGCATGTTTCATTAAAAATGACAGAAAGGTACGACGGTTAAAATTTTTATTTAATTTTTCTTGTGTTCAAACAAGTGCTTTCTTTTTTCCTTTTTTTTTTTTTTTGACACAAAGTGTGTAGAAACTGTCCAAATATTCTATAGTTCCGAACGCTTTTTAGTCATTATCAAGGATGATTTTATATTTTCAATTTAATTGAGTGTGTGCGTTATGTGTATGCGTTTAGTGTGTTATAGAGGTGTTATATTTTCCGAACACAGATAAAACATTGTGGCCTAGTTCGTATTTAATATTGTTAAGAGTTGGATTTTTCTTTTTTCATCCTTGATCAGGGCTAAAAGTATAGTATTTTCCTCTCGCCATTACTCAGTTGGGAAGACAGCGGGTCTGACATAAAACAATTTTAACCTGCTGTCTCTTTAACTGAATAATTCAAAGGATTTTTCAGTGATTCTTACAAAAAATCGTTTCAAGATGGCTAAACGTCTTATCTGAAAACTTGGAAAAAAGAAATTCAATCAGTTTCGAGATTTTTTTAGATATTAAACATTTTGTGGGATGGATAATTATGCTGTTACATGATTTGGACAAATTTGTTGTCTAACACTTTCGCCCCAGCCCCTCAACCTCCGACGTCTTACTTTCTGGGTTGAGGTGTCTACTCGGTCTTAACCGAACTTAAGGGAGTGACCGTAGGTCACCTGAGCATCCGTAGATCATTCGACCGGCCCACTGGTTTAATCCTGCTTCCTGCTCACGTTGTGTTTGGTTTGATCCAGAAAGCAGAAGTGATGTTCATCCATTCACGGTCGACTGAAGATGTAGACACGGCTGGTTGAATTGTTAATATATATATATATAGCAGAAAAGAATAGTATAGAAAAGAAACGGGTTACAGAAAAGAATATAATTGAGGTAAAAACTCATACACTGGATTCTAGACACAGAGAGAGAGTGGGTTGTGATTAACTTGTTATTAAATCGTCTCAGAACAATATACGACTCTTACAATGGAGAGATAAAGATTTCTGTGCGGGGCTTAAAGTTTATAGTTGCGTTCCTCCTCGGCGGTAGTAACAGTCGTAGTAATCTTCGCGGTAGCAGAAGCATCGGTACTTATATTAACAGTACATGTTAGCGGGGGTTTTGTTCAAAATCCCTGACGTCACTTCCAGTCTCCAATATCTCTCCACCCAGCTCGACTGCACTCGACGACAGACGAGCCCCAAAACAACCTTTTGATTATTGTAGCTTGTTCGAAGTTTCCGTTTCCAGTGGTAGTAATAATAGTAGCAGTAGCAGTCTTAGATTGTTGGAGGAGTAATTCGCTTCTTCGTACTTATATCAACAAAATATGTTAGCGGGCGTTTGGTTCCAATCTCTGACGTCACTTCCAGTCTCCGACCTCTCTCTACCCAGCTCGACTGCACTCGACGGCAGACGAACCAACCAGTCTGTCAACAGATTTCTGTGCGCTTTTATATAGATAAACCTGGCTGACCATAAATCGACCCTTGCCCGGCACGAGTTTATCACGAGTGCTGCCTTCATCCCAAAATCATGTGAATTTCAAAGTTCCTCATAGCCTTAGTAAGCTCTATTTCAAATTTTAATTGATAAAAATTATCTCGATCATCTTCCAATTCTACCTAATGACCAAATTCCAAATGGGCTAGATCAGATTCCCACCAGTAAACAAAATTGTTCTGATCTAAGTTCGCTGTTCAAATCTACTCCAATTTCAATAAAAAGAAATATATGTGTGTGTGTTTGTGTATGGTTCCCAAACTCTCTCTGTTACATTGTTACATTCGGTATATATGAACTAAGAGCAGTTCATGCAAAACTTCACGCCCAATACTTATACGAAGGTTGTAAAAATATATTAAAAATTAAACCAACAGACCATGTCGTTTTTTGCTAAGGAAACCTGTTTGTGTGTGTATATATGTATATATATATATATATATGTGTGTGTGTGTGTGTGTGTGTGTGTGTGTGTGAATTAGAATTTTCGATGCGAAAAAAAGAAATGCCAGGATGTAGCCAACAAAATATTTTTGCCATACTAACAACATTCAGTTCATGATAATAAATGTGACGATAGAAAGTACTTGAACAAAAACGAATAAAAGATGTATTTCGAATAATTTTTCCCCGCTCTAAAATATTCGGGAATTGGAAAATACAATAAAAATTTAACAGACACGTATACGCACTCACGTTACATAACAAAAATTATAAAAAAACACACGTCTGGAAGTACTTGAGGACCTTTGAGGTCATGTACTCCTGGGTTTTGATTTTCGAAACAACATGCTGCTGTCGTCTTCGTACATGGGACTAAACTCGAACTGAGCATAAATGAGGCTGAAATTGAAATTTGTAGTTTAACTGCATCTAAGTTAAGGGTTCCGCGACTATTTGCCAATCTGAAACACCATGCTCCACCATTCGCAACAAAATCCCTGGTCTACAGTGATGGAGACCAACAGTTTACTGCTCAGGAAGGCAAACACCTGTTGGCGGAAGGAATTGTGGAGCTAAGCTCATCTTTTTGGAGAGCGAAAGTAGTTATAGTACAGAAGGAACTTGATCGAAATAAAAAATGCGTGTGTGTGTGTGGACTACTCATACACTGTCAATTTATCTACAGAGTTTGATGCATACCCACTGCCTAGAATTGAACCCTTAGTAAACTTGCAGGTTATCGGGTCTTCTTTACTTTCGACCTAAAAAGTGTCACTTTTAGACCTGGAGATACCCACTAAAAGGACATCACTTAATCGAGTTTAATTCATGTTTGCATACTACGCAAAATGGATCCCCCAATTTTCAGACTGCATTCCGCCCTTAATCAAGGCAAAACAGTTTCCACTCGAAGCGAAAGCGTGTGAAGAATTTCATAATTTAAAACAACTAATAAAGACGGCACTACACTGCCCTGATAACACCAAACCACACGCGATAGAATGCGATGCATCAGATGTTGCCGTATTAGCTATCTTAAACTAGTTTGGGCGACCTGTTGTATTCATGTCACGAACACTGAATCGCCATGAGACCCATCACCCAGCAATTGAGAAAGAGGCTACTGCAGTGATCGAAGATGTAAGGAAATGGTCCCATTTCTTGTCCGGTCAACACTTTACAACTGTGACGGTCAAATTAAGAATCACAAGATCCAAGGTTGGCACCTGGAATTGGCTAATTTTCCCTATGATATTCGCTCTTAAGATATGCCCTTCTCCACAGAAGAAGTGAAGGAAGTCTGCTCATGTTGCAGAATTTGAGTCGAATTGAAAACACGGTTCGCTTCCTTAACTAAAGGTAAACTGATCAAGGCTACTCAACCCCTTGAGCGCCTTGGTGTGGACTTCAAGGGCCCTTTACAATGGAGAACATCAAATAAATATCTATTTGTTGCAAAAGATGAATATTCAATATTTCCTTTTGCAATTCCTTGCAATGATACCTCATCTAAAACAATTATTCGGTGCCTGCAATCAATCTTCTCCCTTTGTGGAGCACCAAGGTATATCCACTCAGACCGAGACATAGGATTCCTAGCTCGTGAGGTGAAAGGAAACCTTCTACTGCACGACAAGACAACCCTTTATCATCCTCAAGGCAATTCCCCAGTGGAAAAATATAAGGGCCTCACATGGAAAACCATTTATCTTACGGCGAAATCACAGAATCTACCCTTAACTCACTGGGGATTAGTACTACCTCGAGTTCTTCACAGTGTCAGGTCTATTCTGTCCACTGCCACAAATGCTACACATCACAAAAGATTCTTCTTGTTCTTTCGACGGTCATGTACAGGTGTATCTCTTCCACCCTGGCTGGTAAACCTAGGACCCGTCTTTCTACGACAGTTCGTAAGACACTCGAAGAATGATCCCTTGGCGCAAGCAGTCGAATAATTAGACGTTAATCCGACCTGTGTACATATCAGATACGGTGAGGGCCGTGAATCATTTGTGTCACTATATGACCTACCCCGCTGCCCATCACAGACACTTATGACCAAGAAGAGTGGGCGAGATACTACAGCAAAAGATTTCCCCTGAGGGAGAGAACTCTTCCAGTAATTGAAAACAATCCTACTGAGAGGTAAAACAATATTGATATTCCGCGCACATCTTGTGAAACCGTTAATGCACCAAGCTTGGAAGGCCAATCACTTCGTCGTTCCCAGAGAACTATACGGGTGGTGAATTTATTTGGCTGGGGTGAATGTTATGATAAAACTTCCCAGTTAACGGAACTCTTACAACTCAAATATGTCTCCCTGACATGCTATACTACTAATAATAAGAGTAGCACTGTAATGCTTAATAAAGCCGCTATTCTGTGATAATTCGTGGTGTTGTTAATTCATCACATGCTGAATACAACATCAGTCAGCTCAGTGATGAAATTTAATTGTATTAATCCTATATATACATATATATATATATTTTTTTTTTAAATAAAAACAGATTACATTAAGGTTCCATATAATAAATTATTTCACCACAGCCCTTCCAAAGGACAGTGGATCATCAGATTTATTTCCAAATGTTGAAATGAAAAAATGAAAATAAATTTACACATTTATGACGGGCAATAATAAGGAAACTCACGAAGTGGGGGCAGTGTAGGGAGGTAGAGAGACAGCGTTGAGTTAGATGTAACATTTCTATTGTTTCAAATTTAAATATTCGCTGAAATCTAGACATTGACACTTTAAATCTGTTAACGGAAGTTATATCTTGATTAGGAAGTGGGATGGAGAGAAATCTATATTGAAAAAAGAGAAAAAGAAAAAGAGAGAAAAAAAGAGAAAGAGGTTGTAAACAAGTGTCATTAACTTCTATTGGAATAGGCGTTTTTTTTGTTTTTTGTTTTTTTTTTGTTTTTTTTTTACTTTGAGATTTCGTAAATTTTTCAGTTTAAACAGTCTAAGCCATTTAATTATATGTTAAATTTTTTTTAAAAACCTTATTACGGACATTTTGGTGATTTAATGTGAAATAGTCGATTAAGAGGTATATAGAGTTTACATTAAAACACTAGAAATTTTTTCGTTTACTCTACTGTATTTGGAATTTGCTTAATTATTGATTTCGGGTGGTTAGAGTAGATATTTATATATATGGGTGATTGGTTTTCCTTTTGGAAGGGTTTATAAGTGCTATTGTTGAGGTTAAATGTAACGTCTAGGAAGTTAACTATTTTTAGGTTGGAAGAAATTTCTATTTTAAAACCTAGAAATTTGAAGGCCTTAATTATTTTCTTTTGTAGTCGGGATGTTAAAGGGCCATTGGTATCAGGTACAGCAACTAGCCCATCATCTCTGTATAGTCCTACGTTTTGAGGGTCAAGGAATCTACTTAGGATATCTAAAATATATATCCCTATTAAATCGGCTATTTGAGCTGAATCAAATGCACCCATTGGTACATCGAAGTTGTCGTTATTACTTTTAATCCAAGTCGTGTTATTAAGTCTAAGTATAGATTGTCTAGCGTCCATTATTATTTTTATTTCTTCGTCGGTAATTTCAGTGTAATTTTTCGCAAAATTCAAGCTATTTTCTAGTAATTCTTTAGAAATGGAGGGGTAGAAGTCGATGATATCTAATTGGATAAAAGTAGTTTTATTTTTAGATTTTATGTTTTGGAACCAGTTAATGGCGTCAGATGAATCTTTCCAAAGGTTTAAGGGGTATTCTTCTAATATAGATGCGTTTATTCTTTTTAGGATATTTTTAGAAATTATTCCTAACTCTGATTTGGAGGGATTTATTAGTCTAGACTGTAGATTATTCTGAAAGTTAGGTTTATGGTCTTTAAACAGTAGGTAGGCGTCTTTTAAATGAGTTGTACCCATTCTATCAGCAATATTATATTTAAATGCGAATTTCGCAGCTTCTCAGTGTATGGAGGATAAGTGTTTGGGGTTATTATCTTTTTTATAAGAACTAGAGACTTTATCTTGAATCAGATGGTTGTATTCAGACGGATTAATTTTGTAAATATTTTTAGATTTATCAGCTCTGATCCATAGTTTATTTGAGTTTTTGATATTAGTGATGTCTTTCTTAAGTTTGGATTGGAATGGGTTGTATTTCTTCCTGAAGGATATTTTATTGATTATATATATATATATACACTAAAATAATAAGTAAGAACAGTAAGATTTCCCCATTATAGGCATTATCATATCCGTGATACTGAATACACAGACACGGCAGAATAGCTAAAAAAAATGAATGAAAAGCATGAATTGTTCACAAAAAGATTTTTATACCGATATATGCATACTTATCACAAACTTTTCACTCACAGCGAAAGTATAACATGTATACAACAAGCGGAAGGGACGAAAAGAGAGATGGTCATATTTGTAATATTTCCTAAAGGGAAAACGGACAGGCTGGTGGTGTCTTCTGTGTACCTGGTGAGACCATGTGGTTTTCTTTGTATGTCCTACTGCTGTGGGCTCGTGGCGTCCGTCTTCTTCGCGGCCTACATCGCAACTGGCCTGGGCAGACCCGTCTTACCTCCAGAGCGTGATAAATAATGATTAGCCTGGGCAGATACGTCTTGCGTCAGGGCAGAATAAATAGCCACTGACTCTAGACACTATGAACTGACGTCAGTTGTCGGCAGTCACGTGACCCTCGTGACTACGTCTCAACCAGAGAGAGATCATCGTTCTTTGCATCCCTACAACACAATTACTAGCACAACTCTTTTATAAATGTGCGGGAAACCCCTTTGTTTGTAACTGGTTCAATTTTTGTCAGCCTTGATATTCGACATTCTAGTCAAAGTGAGACAATAATACAGCTGAATACTGCTTTTACCTGTGAAAGTAACTGAAATAAGTTTTGCCATGTATAATCGAACTGTTTCCGTTGTAAAGAGTTACTTCACATATAATGCTGCACAATCTGCACCTTTCAATTAACGGATTACCTTTTACATTATTTTTCTTTTCTATGTCGGTTTGCTTCCTGTCTGATATACACACAGGAACTTCACGTTAACAAAGAAATAATACGCTAAAAATAGTGAAAGAGCATCGTCTGATTTTTAAAGCCGCCGCCTCTTCTTCTTCTTCTTCTTCTTCTTCTTCTTCTTCTTCTTCCTCCTCCTCCTCCTCCTCCTCCTCCTTATTCTTCTTCTTCTTCTTCTTCTTCTTCTTCTTCTTCTTCTTCTTCTTCTTCTTCTTCTTCTTCCTCCTCCTCCTCCTTCTTCTTCCTCCCCCTCCTCCTCCTCCTTCTTCTTCTTCTTCTTCTTCTTCTCCTTCTTCTTCCTCCTCCTCCTCCTCCTCCTCCTCCTTCTTCTTCTTCTTCTTCTTCTTCTTCTTCTTCTTCTTCTTCTTCTTCTTCTTCTTCTTCTTCTTCTTCTGTGCGGTGTTCCTTCATAACTTTAGCCAACATGGTTGTCCACAATTTCATGCGCATTGTAGCGCTTAATAAATTCTCTTCTCTTTTTTTTTATCTCTCTTAAACCCTGTTCTGCCATCCATTTACTCAAGCTCTCTAGGTAGGTTACGTTTTGTTTTTCCTTTTTACTTCTTACCTTCAATCTGTCCTGCGTGTCTCAAAGTTTCCAAGTCCTCTCTCCTCATTATGTGCCCTAGAAATTTCAACTGTCTCTTTCTGATGCTAAGTACAAGGGTCTTTTTCGTTTCCATTTTCTATAAAACTTCGTCGTTGCTTACATGTTCGACCCATGTCATTCTCGGCATCCTCCTGTAGAACTACATTTCTGTTGCTTCAAGTCTCTTCTTCCTCTGTGAAGAGATTTTCCAGCATTTACTGCCATATAGGACGATTGATATCGCCTAACAGTTCCGGACTCTTGTTTGTTTTTTTGCTGTGCTTAATTTATTTCAAACAAATTCACTTCACGAAATTAAACTTTAGATAATGATATTATTTATCTCCTTTGGTTTTAGCATTAAAATTGTTCTATCTGTATATTTAACATTTGCAGGGTAAAATTTGAAATGGCGTCAAATTTAGTTTTAGTGACTGTTGAAAAATAATTTTATTTCAAGGGAAATAACTCTCACTTTCTAATTTATCTCCCCTGCACCGTATCCGTAGTTTTCTACATTATCTTGTTTGTATGTAACATATACAAAACTTTCTGAAATTTGTCTACCAAAGTAATTAAAAATATTGTTTTCTTGCGTATTTTCCATTTCTTTACATTATGAATGAGTCATATCCAAAATTTGTTAGAATACTTTTCGATTCTAAATACATAATCATTATATAAAAAGCATTTACTCCTTTTTTTTACTTTTAAAAATTTCGAAAGCTTTTTCTAGAAAAAAAGAAAAATAATTTATTTTATATTTTACAAGCTTCACGTAAATATTTAAAAAGTATGGAATAGGAAAAATCCTTTAAAATCGTTATTCAATTCATTAAAGTTATTTTCATTGCTACATTGCATATTAATTTTGACAACATTACTTTTTCGACCTTACAGTGTTGTGTCCATAAAGAAATACATAAATAAAAAATTAATTATACTGTCGGAAATAATTATAATTATCGTTAATTCACTCTTTATAAACCAATGAGAATCGGTCTGACTTTTCTTCTCTACACACGCAAACACATGACATTCTCACTATCGGACAGACAGTCAACACAGTCAGACTGTCAACATGTGCGTCAACGAAAATTTCTGCTGCTTTTCGTTTTTCAAATCATAAAAGTAACATTTATCTCTTAGCACTCAACAAAATTCGAGATAAGAAAACCCCAGACACTTTTACACCGATTATATACATCTATTAAAAAAATAAATAAATAAACACACGAGAGAAGCTGTACATACATTACTTATTCTTTATCTTATTCTGTCGGATTCAGATCCATATTTGATCTACATTTGACCCCAAACTCATAATTTCAATCGGTATTACTGTCTCTCTTGTCTCCAACATCACATAACATCCAGATAATAAATAATACTCGTTTTGTTGCTTCCACGTCTTGCTGCTTCTCATTTTTACGAGTATTTTTGTCTATATAAATGTAATTATTTACTCCCTTATTATAGGGGTTATAACTTACTTATAATTTCCCTACAACAGTTTTAGAGTTTTGCACGAAGGTTTTTTTTTTAAATCTATTCAAGCAGTTTTAATATATTTAAATTCGATATTCAGTTTTGAAACTGTTCATAGTCCATATACATATGTCTTAGTGAAGTTGAAAGAATATTTGTTTTAGACACACATGATTGTCATAGAGAAGGCATATTCATAACATTTAAAATTTTTCAAATATATTTTAGATGCGACTATTTTTTATTATAATTTTTTAAAGACACGTTTTGCCAAAGTTTTATTTAGAGGAATTTAATATAATAAAATGACTTTGGAAATCGTACAAAAAGGCAATTTAATAAAATGATCGCATCGCCAGTCCTGATGCTAAAAGTGATGTCAGTGTAAGATTGAATGTACATTTTTATTGTTTAAAAAAAATAAATGCTCTCAAAAATAAAATGTGAATTTTTCGCAATATAAGGTAAGGACATATGACAAACTTTATGTCCTCTTCCTACAGAAATGAAGTTGTCAACTTTGTGTAATTCGAGGTCCTAAATATATAGAAAACGAGTATTATTGACATGACATCTTTTTCACAGACGCTATTCTTGGGGAACTTGTAGACGATCTTTAAAAAGTGAAAGATCAAATCACTGCAACTCATAATGGTAGTAACAAAAAAGCGCTTATCTCTCTGTAGTTGAGATAATCACGTCGAAGTCGCCAATTATTTTATAACGGCTCCCTACCTCAAGGGTTCCCAAACAAGAATAAATACAAGGTACTAAGGCGATAAATCCACTAAAACGCAAGTTGATGGGTATTGAATGTAAAAGAATCTAAGTATAAAAATTATTAAGGAGAGACAACAATAAAAAGAACAGGAATTAAGACAGATGATGACGATTGACTGGAAAGCAAATAAGCCGGAAGTGAGTTCCACAAGCAAGAAGTGTGAGAGAAGAACCTGTTAATGTAGAAGTTACGGTTATCTCTAGCAATTTAAACAGTGGAAGTATGATATCTGACAATCTAGTACTGCGCTTAAATTCATAAAGTGGAGGTACTAAAAAAGAAAGCTCATCAGAAATTTGTTTCTCTGTTAATGGTGATTTTAAGTACAAATAATTCTGTTAAAGTGCTTCATTTTTTGTTTGTCCACAGTTTTATTCCTCTGCAAAATTGGTGAGTTTGTATTGGCCAAAACATCGAAATAAAAAAAATGTTTAAGGATATTTTTTCATCGATTTTTAGTGTTTGCCATTTTTCACATTCAGACTCTTTATTCATAGCATTTTTTGTATATTTAGTTAAAAGAATATACAGTGTAACCCGCATATAAGAGAGTTGTCGGGACCGGATAAGGAGTCTCTTATATCCGGGTTTATCTTATATCCGGGTTTGATATATTATATATACATTAACACAGGCTCTAATTTGGGACCAGGGAAAATCTATCTTATATCCGGGTTTCTCTTATATCCGAGGTTTCTCTTATATCCGGGTTTCTCTTATATCCGTGTCTCTTATATCCGGGTTACACTGTATAAGATGTAAAATTCGGTATAGTTTAGCAAAACAGGCGGCGAAAGAACGTATTTCAATTAACTTAATGCTTATTACAATATTTAAAGTTTTGCATGTTTTTAAAAAACCTAAGAATGTTTAAATGGATATAGGATTGCGTAATAGTCCGGCAATTATAAGAAAACAAAAATTAAAATAACTAATATTCGGTTGTAATGACATGTGAAACTTTCATTAGCTTTTATGGAACAAACCAATATTTAGGACATAGCTATTTTCATTATTTTGCAACAGCGCTCGCCAGTGATTGATTTCCCAGGGAGATAATAAAAAGATTTCCAATAGGAACAGCCTAACATGCAAATTACATATTGGAGATGCCGACATCAAACAAATACAACAATTTAAATATCGGGGAAGCGTTTTAACAGAGGACAGAATGTGCGATACCGAAATCCAAAGCCGGATTTTGATAACTAAAGATGTCTTCTAAAAGCTAATCTAAGTATTAAGAAACCAAAAAATATATATTAGAAATATGTAACAATTAGATTTCTCACACATCCTTAGGATAGAAGTAGATAAATGTCTTTTTCTTTTAAGTCCACATAATTATCTGTGTTTTTTAGGAAATTCGTCTGTAGTCTATCTTTGAGTCAACTAAAGTGTCTTGAGTCTTCTGAATTTCTCTCTGCAATACGCCTTTGAATTGGCAAACATAAAATTTTGTCAATGATTTTAGATAATCATAAAAGTAGTCTTTTGAAGAAGTTGACCACCCAAAAAGCTGCATGGATGGTCTCTTGTTCCGGAACACAAAGGGACGGAGAGAGAGGCAGGAAGTCAGTAAGTAGGTGGGCGACCCGTAAGTGAGTAAGTGACCAGCGGCCAGTGAGGAAGGGACCGACAGTCAGAGAAGAGTAAGGGACCAGCGAGCAGTTAGAGAAATAGCAGTTCACCACCTCGACCAGCTAAATGAAGACAATACCACGGTGAAGTGAGAAATCGTATTGTTGCTATTTGCCAACCAGTGTCTTGAAAAGCAATTGTCGTTATTCTCTGCTGAATTCGATCACGGCCAAGTGGCCAAACCCGTGAGCATAGCTAACCGAGCGTATACGCATATAACTAACCTTGGATGTCATCAAGTTTTGCAGTGACGAACGAGCAGAGAACGTCGTCACAAACAAAGAAAAGAGTACTGAACTGTTACGCAATATCAGTCCTCCTATATGGCAGCGAATACTGAATAATTTCCTCAGAGATGGAGAAGAGACTCGATGCAACAGAAATGTGGTTTTATAGAAGGATGCTGAGAATACCATTGACCGAATATGTGAGCAACGACAAAGTTCTAGAGACAATGGAAACAAAAAGGACATTTATACTTAACATCAGGAAGAGACAGATGAAATTTCTAAGGCACATAATGAGGAAGAGTTCATTGAAAATTTAATACTCACAGGACAGATTGAAGGTAAGAGAAACAGAGGAAAGCAATGCATGACCTTACCTAGCGATCTTGAGTTAATGGATGGTAGACCAGGGTTTAGGATAGATAGCAAAAAGACAACATTTATTACAAGCTACAAAGGACAGAAAATTTTGGAGAGCAACGATCGCCAAAGACCTGACGGGACACAGCTCATAAAGTGATTATTGCAAGTGTAACCTGTAAATGCCTATAAGAGAGAATCAAACTAAATTAAATTGAAGGGACATTTTCATATGTATCAGTTCTAAGGGCTTGCAATAACAAATCGAGGAGAACTTAAAAAATGTCAATACTTGGTCAGTACTGGCTTTACAGATCAGTGTAATGTCGAAGGATTTCTTTGGTAACAAAGAAAAGAGTATTGATCTGCTACGTGACATCTGTCCTCCTATACGGCAGCGAATGTTGGACGGTTTCCTCAAAGATGAAGAGACTCGAGGCCACGGAGATGTGGTTCTACAGAAGGATGATGAGGATATCATGGACCGAGCGTGTGAGCAACGATGGGGTCTTGGAGAGGATGCAAACAAGGAGGAGTCTTATACTTAAGATCAGGAAGAGGCAACTGAAGATTCTGGGACACGTAAAGAGAAAGGAGAGCCTGGAAAATCTGATACTCACAAGTCGAATAGAAGGATAAAGAGACAAGGGAAAGCAACGCATGGCATACCTGGCGGGCCTGAGCAAGTGGATGACAGAACCTGGCCTGGGGAGGTGACAGAAGGACGAAACCTATTGAGAGCCACAAGGGATAGGGGGAAGTGGAAAGCAATGATCGCCTACGTCCTGAAAGGGCAAGGCACATAAAAAGAAAAGAAGTAATGTCGAAAAGTTTTAAGTTTCTAAAAAAGAGTTATAAGAAAATTTCTTCGAATGGTGTGTATATACTCGCCATAGAGATAGGTCAGAGATTTTAGAATATGTCTAAAAAGCCTCTGAAATAAGTTGTAATGAAACAGGCTAGACTAATGATGGAGAAACATCTCCGAAACAACAAAAGGAAACACGAAGTTGGTTGTTGGAAGTCGAGAAATTGAACAAAATCTTATTTTGATGTTCTGGCTTTGCAATAATCAATGAATTTATAGCAAGGTGGATATAATGCAAATAAAATAGACTCCTTTACATCATTTACATTGTTCGGACTGTTATTCTCACCTTTCTAGCAATATTCACGACGTTTCGGTTGTTGTACGCTGCGGGTTTCTTCAGGTGATTGAAATTTCGAACTGATCCCTTTATTTCGTCCACCGGGGTAGAGTGTTCTAGTTCCACATGCTATGCCTTTTCTGGATGTCTCAGTTATCGCTTTTAACTAAACTCAAGTTTTTGTTCATTATTGAACTCTTTGGGTCAAGCCACTGGATACAACCAACGCTTTTATCCACTGGGCCATGTGCCCTTTAGGACATCAGTGTGTGAACTTTTGGGACTTACAAACTTAATGTGTCAGTAAATATTTTTACCAGAGCTGTGTAAAAAAATCTCAAGCAACTACAGTTTTTTTTTCTTTGCCATTCTTAACATCAAGTATTATTCTTTTAAAATTTACCATGAATTATCAGAATTGTTTTTTATAGAAAAGAGCGAAAGTCGTTTAAAAATGTATGATGATTAATTGAACATTCAATGAATATGCATTAAATTTGAAATCTGAAATAGCTGACTAGAATAACCATGAAATGACAAATGACTATACGCGGCCTATTTTCACAGGCCTGATGGGAGTGGAGCATGACAGCCTTAGCCGAAGGGATTAGAAAACATATATTATGCGCACCGACTTGTCAAAAAATTAAAACATCTAAGATATTTTAAAACGATATCTACTTGCCTTCCGACCCAAACAAACGACAAAGGATTTCCACAAAGACGCACACTGTTAACAAATGGGTTTAAGAAGGTCAAAACAGAGTAGCGACAGTCTGTTTCATGTCTGACCTGAAGATTGCGTTCAAGCATGAAACAGGCTGTCGCCACTCGGTGTTAACGTCAGTGTCCACTCTTATACTCACACAAGCTCTATCCCGGATATTGAACACTTTTACTCATAAATATAGCATATCTTAAAACCACACACACACACACACACACACACACACACACACACACACACACACACACACACACACACACACACACATAATATATATATATATATTAGCATTTATTATTATTACTATATATATATATATATAGTAATAATAATAAATGCTAATTTCAGTGTGTCACTGTGTCACACTTTTTCAACTTTACTCCGAGAAGCCGTAGCCCAAGATAACATACCATTTTAGAAGCAGGCCGACTCCGCGAGTAAGTAAAAACATTCCGGGCTGTATTCGAACACACAATCCTGAAATTTTGGATTCTCAAGTTTTCATTACGGCGATTGTTTTCGGCGATTTTTTACGTGATTTTTTACGAAATTTTTTTGTACGATAACAATTTTTATAAGGTGGAAATAAATTTGGGGATAATGTAAATTTAATTGTGAAATCCAGCGAAAGTCACCCATATTATAAAAATAATTGTTTGTAAGGAAAGTAAGGATCTACGCACATCAAATTTTCTTTAAATTAAGTGGCGACAGAAGAATTAACGTCGAAAAGGTAAGCTTAAATATTAACGCAATACTTAAATGCAACGATCAATTTTGAGTTCTTCTATAGTTCATTGTTGCCTATCGCATCTACCCCTCCCTACATATTGGCATGAAGGCCCAATTAAGAGCCCTCCCCATTAGCTAGCTTAATTGACGCCCGATAGTGCATCTTTTAAGTTAGAATATATATATATATATATATATGTGTGTGTGTGTGTGTGTGTGTGTGTGTGTGTGTGTGTGTGTGTGTGTAAGGAAGATATAGGTATGAACCCACCTACTATTTCTTCTTCTTGTGACGTGTCTCTTCAGGACTTAGGCGATAATGACTCTTCACAACTTCCTGTCCTATGTAGCCATTAGTAAGTCTTGTCTTTTTGTTATTTCTCCTAATCCCTGTTCTGGCAATCATTCAGACAAGCTTGTTTTTAGCCGACCTTCCCGAAAAATTGTCCCTTTCTTACGTGGTTTAATAAACAGGGTTGCCTACTCAAACCTGCATATCCACTCTATATAACGTCTAAAGTAATACACACACACACACACACACACAGATATATATATATATACATATATATATATATATATATATATATATATATATATATGCAGATAGATAGATTATGGACATAGGAATGAGCACCGTCTGGTAATTCTCGGTTTCACGCTTCAAGCTATCTGAAGTTGATCTTCTGAAGATTGCATGAAGCGTAAAATTGACTGTGAAATTGGAATGTTGATTACTATGTTCATACAGTCTATATCTAAAAACGATCGATATCCTATATTTACCACTCTTCTCCCATAAATACACCATACTTTAAATTATATATAGTACTAAATGTGTATATAAAGAAAAAATATAAGCATTAAATTGCTGATACATACTAAAGAGTAGACGAACAAGTCCGTCTACGAAACTCTTTATTCGGGATGCTGAAGGTGACATCAATCAACTAAGTGACAATTTTTACTCACATTAATCCGACATATATATATATATATATATATATATATATATATATATATATATATATATATATATATATGATTAATGTATATTTGGGAAGCAAACTTTCTTTTAAACATATTTCGTTAATTATGATGAACATGGAAAATTTTATTAATAGTTTAAAGAATATATATATATATATATATATATATATATATATATATATATATATGTATGAAAAATGAGATTAATGAATATATCTTACAAACAATATTAATAAATTGAACTTATAAGATTGGAAATATTTTGCATTTGGCTTTTGATGAAGTTCCTGCAAGAAAGAAAAGAGTTGTAAAAATAAGCTTTCTTGTTTTGTCAGTTCAATTCATATTAATTTTTATTTAAAGTTGGGATTATTATTTTATATTAAACATAAAAGGGGATTACTTGTTTCTTTTTTTTAAAAAAAGAAAAAGAAAAACGTATATAAAAATGAACGGACCTAGAAACTATAAAAAATTGTATTTGAGATAAGTAGGACCTAAAATGTATATGCACAACATAAGATTAGTTAACAGAAGAAAAGAAAATAAGAAATAATAAAAAAAATATAAAAGGGAAAGGTTCTAATTTACAATAAATTTAATCTGGATCAACATTTTCTAACACACACACACATACACACACACATATATATATATATATATATATATATATATATATATATGTAAAAATTTCAGATAGAGTATATCTGTAAAAAGATAGTATGAATGAAGACAAAAGGAACATTTCGTCCTCTGAGACGAAATGCGAGGATTTTATTTTGTAAGAAGTATTTATATACAAGTGTAAAATTGTTATATTTAGGCTTTCAAAAATTTTAGTTTTAGGAACGCTCATAATTATTCATCAGGTTAGCTGAAAAGTCAGGCAAGTTGTGGAGGACACAAAGTGACATAATTCAATTTCAAATAAAGGAAAGTGATGCTTTTGAATAATTTTTTAATGCAAATTTCTATTTAAATTATTTGGGTTTGGATTAATTTATGTATATAAATACTTGTTACAAAAGGACGACGAAACGCTTCGGCTAAGATAAGTTTTCCTTTTGCCTATTCATATATGTTTATATATATATATATATATGTATATATATATATATATATATATATATATATATATATATATATATATATATATATATATATATATATATATATATATCATAGACATTAATTATTACAATGAAATTAACAAGGTTACTAGTTGGTGAAAAGGGATAGTTTATTTAATTTCTATCCAACGAAAAGCAACAATGATTGTCTCTGAAATTCAATGAATCTACTTTCTATATGTAATAGCTGGAAGTCTTTCCAGTGACCTTGATGTCTTGTTTGAAAGCTTCCGAAATAACATGTAATAATAGGCATTAGTTTTCAATAATTGTTTGATAGCATTGCAGCTTTAGTAAAAAATATCAAAAGCGGCTACTGATAATGGGTCAATCGTGTACAATACAAACCATACAGGCTTATTTGAAATCAAAGGATATAAAGGCAAATTATTCCATCGAATTTTATCTCGATATTAAATAGTTTAACAAGCAATAATAAAAATTTAAACGAAAAATCCAAATTTGGTACATTTTATTGTAAGCACACGTTTCAACGAACCCCAAAACAATGGGTTTGATTTACGGGCATCGCGGATTTTTTTAATTATTTTTTTTTTTACAGCGAATAGAAAGGAAGAACTAAAACAGTACTTCTTAATGGCCTGTGTCTATGTATTTAAAAATAAGTATTATTTCTTGCTTTCGATAAAAAAAAACGATTAAAATTTCCAAAAACGATAAAAAAGAACTTAACAAATCAACAATGACTTTTTTAGCCTGTTGAATACTACTTTTAGTTTTATATGCAGTATTTTCCCTAGTTTCAAATTTCGTCACTAACTGCTTCATTATACTTGTCAAAAGCAATCTAAGCTTTTACGTATATATAAAACCAGACGACATGCGTTGAACGGATGTCATAATTCATTGAAAAAGGCACCCCTACCCTACCTAGACTTAACCTCTTTTCGAACGTAACTCATAATTTATACAATAATAGTTAATAAAAAAAAGAGAACACGCTACCGCCCCTGTCTAAATGATTGGATTTCTCTGTGTCCTTGGAAACAAAAATTATGAATGTATGTGCTTTTATAACTCAGTAAATATCAAAATAAGTTATTCCAAAATTCGCTTGAAGATGAAACAGAACTAATGCTTTTGATTTAATTATATAATTGAAGTTTTTAGTTTTTGTTTTTGAAACATGGTAATTACTGTGTAGCGATGAAACCATATTATTAAATCAGTTAATTTATAATATTTATGCTCTGTAAATTTACATTGAGCACTGTTTTGTAAAAATAAAAATATCAATAAGAACACCGGATTATATATCTTACTGTTCTTTCTTTTTTTACCATAATATATATATATATATATATATATATATATATATATATATATATATATATATATATATATATACATGCAAAAATTGGTTAAAAGTAATGGAAGAGTTAATAATAAAAAAGAAAAAGCAAACTCTCAATAACATCAACTATGAACACGGCCACAACTATATATATATATATATATATATATATATATATGTGCGTATATATATATATATATACATGTATACATATTTTAGAATTGGACATTGTCCGACAATTTATTTAAAGACATTTATATTATGTTTAACGTATTTTTTGTATCTATAAAAAGAACGTTAAACATAATATAAATGTCTTTACATGTATACATATATATATATATATATATATATATATATATATATATATATATAGTAGAAATCGCTCGATTTTACATAGTGTCTGTCCAGAAAAAAATACTTGTACGAATGCAAGAAAAATATAATAAAAACTTAAAGGCGGTCCCTTGTCAGTCATATTCAATGAAACCTGCATATATATATATATATATATATATATATATATATATATATATATATATATATATATATATATATAATAGCTGTCCACTTGTATTCGAGGATACCCGTCTATTAGGGTGGCTAACCTATTGCAGACGCTCGCTCAAGCATATTTGTGTTTGTTCAACACACCACAGAGACCAACTATGCTGAGCAGACCTTAGTTACAGTTTCTGGGAAAGAGCATGTTATCTAACGTGATCAACAATTTGAGCAAGGCCAGCACGCTCAAGGCCTCGGCCACGATGACTTGTGGCTTTGTTCTAGCACAGCTATCGACGGCAATCAATAGTTCCGTCTATCCAATTCCACTTACAATGCTTGGGGCAACACGTAGTATGAGAAAATATATATATATATATATATGTGTGTGTGTGTGTGTGTGTGTGTGAGGTTTAAATAAAGTCACTCACAATAACAATGAAGACAAAGCAATTAATGAACAATAAAATGTTATGGTAAACAATACCAAATTAATTACCGATACTGTTCGAACTGAAAGCTACCTCGGGCTTCAAGACTTTGTTTCATTATTATAAATAACTGTATAGTGACTTTATCGCAACCCTGTATATATGAGGGAAAATGATGATATATAATTTTTATATATCAGGAACAATATAGTCACATCAGTGTAAACCTCAATTTAGTCCAATGAAGTTCAAAAGGACGAAACGCGTCACTCGAAAACTTTTTACATTTTGTCATATATATATATATATATATATATATATGAAAATTGGGTAGACGGAACCCTTCTAGTAGACGGGTATCCTCGAATACGAGTGGCCAGCTGTTATATATATATATATATATATATATATATATATATATATATATGCAGGTTTCATTGAATATGACTGACAAGGGACCGCCTTTAAGTTTTTATTATATTTTTCTTGTATTTTTTTCTGGACAGACACTATGTAAATCGAGCGATTTCTACTATATATATATATATATAGATATATAGTTGCGTTGATGTGAGTTTGTGACCCTGGGTTTCACGCCCTTTGCGATCATCAGACAAACTGATTAATTTTGAAATTTTGGATGTTTATGTTTGTGTGTGCTGCAATGCGTGGACATGCGTGAGCGTGTATTTGTGTGCGTATGAACGGCGTCCCGAGGAAGACACAGAGGAAATATTTTCCTCCTACTACCATCAAACACCGACATACGCAACCATAAATAAATAAAAAAATTAAAAAATAATCAGTTTGTCTGAAAATCGCAAAGGGCGAGAAACCCAGGGTCACAAACTCACATCAACGCAACTAAATATGTTAGCTCTATTACACCTATTGAGCGTTCTCCAATAAGTACCGCGCATATATAGTATATAAATAATATATATAAAAATTGCATATATATATATATATATATATATATATATATATATGTATGTATGTATGTATGTATGTATCTACATCCACATATTTGCTT
>OZ038477.1:84279887-84364887 GCA_964036315.1 Acanthosepion esculentum
GACCGAGCGTGTGAGCAACGATGAGGATTTGGAGAAGTTGCAATCAAGGAGGAGGCTTATACTTAATATCAGGAAGAGGCACTGAAGTTTCTGGGACACATAATGAGGTAGGAGGATCTGGAGAATCTGATACTCACGGGCCGAAAGAAGGACAAGGGAAAACAACACATTGCATAACTGGCGGGCTTAAGCAAGTGGATGACAGAACGTGGTCTGGGGGAGGAAGCAGAGGGAAGAAACTTGTTGAGAACTGCAAGGGATAGAGGGGTGGAGAGCCATGATCGCCTACATCCTGAAAGGACATGTCACATAAAAAGAAAAAGAAAGATATCTAAATTGTTGCACATGTTTGATTTGGGCATCTCCATTTTGTAATTTGCATGTTGGTATGTCCCTTTTGCTAACACACTTTTCTTGTAGTTTTCTTTATGCGTCTGCAATCAACACTTTGTCATCTGTATATCTATGTTGTTAAGATTGTAGCTGCCAATAATGAATCCTGGAAGGATTTAAAGCGTGTTCAGTTTATGGTCACCGATAAAAACACAATTTCGTCAGTTCAAATATTTATGGCCCCACAATAGCAACAGCCTCTCTGCCATGGAAACTTATGCCTTTGCCTTTATTGATATTGATTAATTGCTGATAAATATGATAAGAAAGTTTTATTAATGTAATTCTTTTCCGAAGCGAAAAACAAAATCGAGTTCAGAAATGTCGTCCTATATTTATAACTTCTTTATCATTTGGAACCAAATAGTTAACAGGTACGCTTGTAGGAAATAATGTTGTCGTCCAGGTTTTATATATATATATATATATATATATATATATATATATATATATATATATATATATAAAATCCGGATGTCCGAATTCCAAATAATAATAAAATTAAAATAAAGAAAACTTGGGTATGCCTGTTAAATAAAACATTTGTATTTACAAACATATGTACAAGAATTCAAAAGAGTTAAAATGGAGTAAAAATAGTCTTTAGTTGAGTTAAAGTCATTGGGTAGTTGGTCCACAGAAAAAAATCTGTGTTTTATAAAGAGATTTGATCGTCAGCAAAGATTCACTGACCGGCCGAGCTGTTGTTGTTGCAAATGATTTATTTGAAGTCGCCTACATATGTTTATCACAGCATTTGCTGGAGAAAAGGAAAAGAGTTGAATACAAATGTATTTCTAAGTAGTCTCTTCGATAGGATACTTTGATGAGCCAAAAAATTATGAAAAGTGATGTCAAAAATGAGGTATTTAAGCAGGTGAATCAGCCTGCAATACTTTATTTTGATGTGTTGATAACCGCAATAATGAACAAGAAAAAAATCGTCAATTTGATGAAGAATAAATTGTTTATTATCAGCACTAAGTGAATGAAACAGCCTCGGTTGGAATTTAGATTCGGCCTGACGATACCATTTTCGGTGACGATAACCGGTACACCAACCTCACGTTCTTTTGCAAAGTATTCGTAAAAAATGACAGAATTATTTCCCTCCGTACTTGCTTTAGTTTCCTCTTACTTTTGTTTCCAGACACCATGCCCTCGAGATAATAGCTACTGATCCCTGCACTAGTTTTTTTTGTTGTGTTCAAATGGTTCCAAGGATTTACTACGGAGGGTATTGAAGAATTAAGGCAAATTGGTTACATTTCTAAGGGTGGTTATTTGTCTATCAGTTTGTGCTATCATCATGTGATTTGTGAAAGTGTTTGAGTTCATGCCACATAATCTGAATAGTATAAAACACCTGGAAGAATGTATGTAAGCTCTTTGGTATCTCGCCCGTAAGAATTTAAGCCTATTACTAGATTGCCATCTAGGTTTCATCATTTTACTGTTTCTGACAGCTAGATGTAGCCGTTCTCGCTCGTGCAACTCTCTTCCGTTTTCATGCCTCCCTGTCACCTACGATTTTCATAAATTTAAATGCAACATTAATCGCCATCTTTTGCCTTCCTGAAGAAGACCTGTCCTTTTATTAACCTTTCTCCTCACTAAAGTCTTCTCATTCTCTTTCACCCCCTTAACCCCTTGTATCTTAGTGGCATTATCGCCTTGCTTGGAGTGAAAAGATTAGAAAAGTAATAAGTTATATGTTCTTGTTAGTAGATAAAGTCACAATCATTCGTGAAGAGTCGAAAGGCTCCTGACGGATAGCTGTCAAGAAAAATCAACATGATTGTGGATGATGATGATGATGATGATGATGATGATATTGCATTGTCAATCGGTTGACGAACAAAATCTATTATTAAGGTTAATTTAAGTTAAATCCTCTCACTACTGACACCAAGTTGTAATATAATGGTTTGTTTCGTTTCATTTACTTGTGATGTTTGCAAATCCTTTTTATAATAACAATAGCTACATCAGCTCAATTGTTAGAGCAAAAGATTCTATAAGATAATTTTTCCTGGTTGAGGGAGGAGGAACTGGAGAAGGGAGCACGTCAACTCTCTTATCCTGAATATTAAAAAAAAAAGGTGCAGTAACAAGCAAGACTCGAAACTACTACCTGAAATTTGAAAGGTAGAAACATTTATTACTGTTGTAGTGTCCTCTTTCTAAAGAGTCTATGTTGGACTCTTCCGCCTACTATAAGATTAGTAGGAGAGAAGGCCCCCAAGATGTTATGACCAAGTAAATGGTTAAAGAAATAACATAACAAGTGTTGCAGATATATCATATATTAACAGTAAGTACAACAGAAGATTATTACACGACTAGTGAGTGTGTGTTGGTTGACCCAGCGTTCAATCTATTCGATTGTTCCCCCAAGGCCTTCTCTCTTATTAATCTTATAGCTGGCGGAAGAGTCGAACGTAGACTCTTTAGAGGGAGGCCATCACAACAATTTTACAGATATAAAACAATATGACAAAGTATAAATTTTACAAAAGATGGCTTGTTCAAAAATTTCCTTTCAAATACCTTTTTATGAACATGGCAAGATAACATAATAAAATTATAGAAATAATTTTCTCTAAAAAGATTTGCAATACATTTTTTCATATCATGAAAAAAAAATCTTAAGAAGACAATACGAAAATCTTTGAAAAAAAAGAAGAAATTACTTTTTGAAGAAAAGGTGTACCCACCTAGTAGATAAATGAAAAAACCTTCGTGTTTTTCCATGAGAGTTTCACAGAGGTTTAACGACATTTTTGTAATGTCACTCTATTTGCTTTCTGCATAGCTTCTACGTGTTTCTTTGGCTTTTGTTTTTCCACACGAGAGTCTCCGGGAAGTTTTACGTTATTGTAAAATAGTTTTCGTCAACGTAGTTTTTAAGAATGCCGAAACCCTTCTGCCTGCTGGCGACTTTCACACAAGGAAGTAGAAAACCTTTCCGCAGCCAGCTTCGTATCTGACGTCCAAGTTCTTCTCCTGCCTCTGTTATGCCAGACGACCTTTATCGCATGTGACGTCTAATCCCTTCTACCAGTTGTCCGCTAACTTGAGTTCTTATATACTCTCTGTATTGGATCAAACGAACTTCAATGTTAAATTTACATGGGCGGAAACTACGCCTTTTGATTGGACAAAAAATACAAGGCTAATATATTTTTACAAACTTGAAAAAATGTATCCCAACGGTCCACTATGAGAGTTAATTCTGGCGGTGCTTTTCAGAGCCAATTCTAAATAAACTTTTACATACCAATGAAATAATTTTTAATAAACCGTCTAGCTTCCTTTTAATACACTTCTCCCAAACGTAAATCAAATCTAGGCTATTTAATATTTATTTATTCACACTTTTTAATTATTTTATACTACTAATAAAAAGTTTTTAGACCTGTCGATGAGAAATTAAAGGTTTAATCCCAAAAGCACGACATTGTAAACCGAAAAGGCTCATTATAGCAAATAAACCCAAAATGAGACTCTTTATTTTCAGCTAAAGCTCCTCTTATAGTTCAAAATATACACTTCGGTGATTATGCAATGTCATTTAAATTTGTCAAAACAACACTAAATTCTGATGTATTTATCAGATAAAAGATATAACAAAAAGTGGGATGGAAACTCGGGGTATAAATGACTAATTGTACTTCTTCTTCTTCTTCTTCTTCTTCTTCTATGTGACATGTCCCTTTAAGACGTTAGCTATCATGGCTCTCCACAATTTCCTGTCCTTTCTATTAAATTTTGTCATTTTGTTATCTCTTCTAAGTCTTGTCTGTCAGCCATTTTCTCAAGCTCGTTAGGTAAGTCATGCGTTGTTTTCCTCCGTCCCTTGTGCATTCAATCTGTTCTATGAGTATCAAATTTTCCAAGCCGTCTTTCTTCATTATGTGCCACACCAGAAAGGTAGGTGATTTCGTCATTCAAACTGTAAGATCAATTGATTAGGTTATAGAGTAATAGAAACAAACAGTAATAGATAGATAGATAGATAGATAACAGATTGCGATAGATAGATAGATAGATAGATAGATAGATAGATAGATAGCTGTCTCTTCCTGATGTTAAATATAAGTGGCTCTTTTGTTTCCATTTTCTCTAAAACTTCATCATTGCTCACATGTTCGGTCCATCGTATCCTCAGTATCCCTCTGTAGAACCACATTTTTTATGCTTCAAGTGTTTTCTTCATCTGTGAGGAGTTGGCGACAACAAGAAATACGGTAGATGAAATAATTACATTGTCTTAGTTTTATTTAGTAGGTGCCAAAACCTAAAATTCTTACACACATTTTATAGAGTTGCCTATTTCGAAACCCCTCTCTTTTTTATATCTTTGTAAATGTGTAAGCAGAGAACTAGAAGTACAATTGCAATGTAAAAGCGAAACAAAAAGTACTCTGCTTGGGGCTTTCTGCAATGCTCAATTGTCTGCTTATAATTTCACTTACTGGGTTAAGAGGCAAATTAAGGCAATAGTTTTAGCTTTGTTATCGGACAAACTTTTAACCGATTTATGTTAGTGTTTCGTAATCAATGGTTTAAGTGGATGTAGTTTCGAGTATTTAAGCTGTAAATCTTTGTTTTTGCAAAGCTAATTGAGTGTTGAGAGAGAACGATAACAATCCAAACCAACTATGTTTATAGTTCAATAAAACGTTTAAATATATATATATATATATATATATATATATATATATATATATATATATATATATATATATATAATAATTGTTTATTTAAAGATTATAACATAAATATGTTATAAAATCACTACAAAAATAGCCATTTTGTTTCAACACATTCGGTGGCTATTTTGTAGTAATTTTATAACATAATTATGTTATAATTTTTAAATAAACAATTATATATGCTCTACTCTCTATTGAGCACTCTTTTAAGAATAGTAATTGTTGGTTATTGGAATTTATTCCGTATACACCAATCCTAGACTTATATATATATATATATATAGAGAGAGAGAGAGAGAGAGAGATACAGAGAGAGAGAGAGAGAGAGAAAGAGAGACTCCGCCGAAAATGTATACACACTTCAGGAAAGGAAAAACCTGTATAGATATTGTAATACTAAATTTAATCAGACATAACGAAACTGTCAAACGTCTTGGAGGTTGTGTTCCCAGGTCACAGCTCCATTGTCTTTGGATTCAGGAACATTCTCAAATTTTAAATACCACTTAAAAATAATCTTACGTTCCTCAAACGATAAACGTACATCTGCCATGTTGTAGACGTCACTTGTTGATGCTACAGCCACGAGGCTAATGCTATGTGTCGAGAAAATATTGTACTACAGTAAACAGTGTCATCGCAATTTGCTAAAACTACGAAATACAAGTTTTTCCTTTCCTGAAGGGTGTATTCATTTTTTGGTGGACTCTGTATGCATATATATATATATATATATATATATATATATATATATATATATGTATGTATATATATATATATATACAAACAATTCACAATTAGGCACAACAATTTCGAGTTCAACGGGTCCTAGTTTCTTCAAGTCAGAGGCACAGTGATGGGAACGAAAATGTCTCCTAGCTATGCAAACATATTGCTGGATGCCCTGGAACGAGATATGTTGAATAGTTCCTACCTAGCACTTCTACATTACCAGAGATACATAGATGATATTTTCTTTATATCGACACACGAAGGGAACAGTCCCCGAGACCTTAAAAAACACCTCAACAGTTTCCACCACACCATCAAATTCCCAATCGAATCTACTCCGTTTCTGGATTTATTGGTACGTCTAAATAATAACCTCATCTCCACTACACTATACATCAAACCCACAGATGTTAATTGTTACCTAAATCAATAATCTATAGCCAATGCTTACGCATAAAAGGTATCGGTTCAAAAAATGAGGATTACAAAAACACATAGGATAACTATTCAATTAATTTCTCAATAGGAATTACCCACTTAAAACTATCAAAAAATCAATTACTAAGGCTCCCCCCAAAAAACCCAGAAATACTTCTCTAACCTATGAAACAAAAAAGAGTAATTCCAGAATTCAATATTCATAATCTTTCCTATATCTCAACAAAAGATTTCCTGTATTTAAAACTCGACCAAACAATTGGAAAAATATTCAGCGAAAATCCACTTCACGCTAAGCCTCCCAATCTATACACACTCTTAGCATCATCTGGTATACATCATCCACCAGCTCACCAAGGGAATATTACCTGCAATATATCCTGATGCCAAGTCTGTAGATATATCACCACTGATAGCAATTTTACACCCCGTGGCACTCACGTAGTTTTCAAATCACCGGCTCTGAATGAAGACAGTTCAAATCTTATATATTTGCTTTTCTGTCACAAATTCAAAAAAGGAAATTATGTTGGAGAAACTGGAACAGAATTCTATCTTCGGTTCAATAAGCATAAAAAATCATCAGAAACAACAACAATTTCCTTGTCGCTGCACACTTCTACAATCTATTTCATAGCGTCAATGATATCAGATGCTTGCATTTAGGGTCTTCATTCAACAGCCGAGAAGAAAGACGCAGATCAGAGTTGAAATTTATTTTCAAAATAAATTTTAAAAATTGAAGGATTAAACAGGGATTTTGGTTTACTCAGAGAATATAATTTCCACGGGGAGACCTCTAACCAACAACATTCTTCGGAAGAGTAAGTCCACCTTTTTTGTTTATTCCTTGTATTGCTGAAAAAAAACACAGGCGAGGTCGAAAATTCCGACATTAAAATCTATCTCTTCGTACTTCGATTCAGTCAAAAGGTTAATATAGAACAGTGTTTCCCAATGTGGGCGCTAGTGCCCCCTTGTGGGCTTTGTAATGTTGAAACGAGGCACCGGGAGATTTTATTACATTTGGGGAACAATGAACATACTCGGGGTCTGGGGGGACATTTATCTACTATTTTTCAAATTTAAAAAAAATATTCAATATCGGTTACAAAAGGCAATTTCTTAGAGGTTTCTAAAACTGTGGGAAGCTATCAGACTTTTGCTTTTACAACTTGTTATAAGACTGAATAAGTTTTCAAGGAAGTTACACCCTTCTTACTAGACAAAGAAACAAAGAAATAACAAAATGAGATCTACGATTTCTTCTAAGCTGCATGGAACCTAGAGTAAGAGCCATAACCAGTAAGCACCAAAGTCAGCCATCGCATTGAAAACAAAGATAAGCTATTAAATAAAAGGTAAAAGGGATTTTTTAGCATTTTACATAGGCATTTCTAATAGAAATGAAAACAATATTAAAATTATTTTTGTACTTAATACCTAAGTGATGAATTCAATATAATATTCGAAATTTAATTTGACAGATAGGGGCGTTGAGAAAATGTTTGTGCCCAAAGGGGGCGCTGGTTTAAAAAAAGTTGGCAAACACTGATATAAAATAATTATCAATTTTATTGATAATAAAATAAATATCAATTTTTATTGACAATATTGGTATCATGACAATATTGGTATCATATATTTTATTGACAATATTGGTATTATGGCTTTTTTCTTTAAATTTTGTTAATCAGTCTATTATATATATATATATATATATATATATATATATATATATATATATATATAATAAAAATAGACCCAACACCACTTCAAATGATGTAATAAATGAAATGAAGGGCCTGCAATGAAGAAATAATTACATTGGCGAGACATCAAGGACTCTAAAAGCCCACATCTATGAACAATGTTGGAACAAACCTTTAAACTTTCGCGTAACAGACAGGAACAAAACTGGCCATAACTTTGATTTTATAAATGTCACCCTATTTAAAAACAAAATATTTTTTATGTAGGAAATACTTCGAGGGGATTGTGATAAATCACTTACCATCTATTAACACATGTCAAACACACTATATTAAATCACCAATCTTCATGAAATCCATACTTAAATAATCTAAAATATGTCTACCTACTGCTACTACCGCCACGACAAACGGTGTTACATAAAAACGGTCGCAAATCATAATACGCACCATACAAAAATAAAAAATGTCCACTAGACACACACACATACACAAACGTATATACCTTATTATCCGAATCCCCCATAGACAAGCTAGAAGCATGATACACTTACACACTTAAACTTACACACGAACGCTGCTTTAGAAGACAAAATATGTGCTTTTGTCTGCTTAACCAATGAAAAATAAAAATTAAAAATACCAGAATTGTTTCTCTTTCTTTATCCTTTCTTCATATCTCATTCCCTGATGAAGCTTATTAAAAGCCAATCATGTTAGTTTTATAAACGTTTCCTATTTGTTCCTTATCCTATCATATGTGTGTGTGTGTGTGTGTGTCCATCTGTGTGTGTATAAACTTTGCATATATATATATATATATATATATATATATATATATATACATATATATATATATATATATATATATATATATATATATATATATATATATATATATATATATATATATTTCAAGTGACAATTTTTTATATGAATTTTGTAATTTGGTAAATCCACGAATTCTTTTGTCGTAAGTGTTTTCCAGTTAACGTGACATGAACTACGTACATAGTTCAATTAATAGAGTGATATGTCTTAGTAGCTTTTTTTCTCCGGAATTTCGTACTGCGGATCAATTGTTTTCATAAACGTATTATATTAGGCAGCATGTATTTTATATTATAAAGAGATAATCATACAGTGAATCAATTAGTAATATTAATGCAATTACTGGCGAATTCTCTTCGCTAACAAACTTAATATAAGTATTAACCTACTAACAATCCACTGAATGATGCGATCCTTATGCATAAAATTGTTGTCAGTTGGATCTGGTGTATTTTTAGAGCAGCAAGTACTTTCGAAAACTGCATGTTCTCATCATCAAGCTGTAATTTTTTCCTTCAAAAATAAAACTCCGAAACGAAATAAATGTATTTTAGACCGAAAGATGTTTTTTTAAGAATGTGTTATTTATTAACGGTTATATAATAATTCCGAAAAAAAAGCTACTATGACATATCACTCTATTAATTGAACTATGTACTTAGTTCATGTCATGTTAACTGGAAAACACTTATAACAAAAGAATTCGTGGATTTACCACATTACAAAATTCATATAAAAAAAAAAATTTGAACTTTAGCGTTGCGACTTGCACGTTCCAATATTATATAACCGTTAATAAATAACACATTCTTAAAAAAACATCTTTCGGTCTAAAATACACTTATTTCGTCTCTGAGTTTTATTTTTAAAGGAAAAAATTACAGCCTGATGATGAGAACATGAAGTCTATACATATATATATATATATATATATATATATATATATATATATATATATATATATTAGGGCCTTCAATCCTTCAATAAGTTTTCGCTGTTTTCCTACAGAGGGCGTTCCCATAACTGCGTTTCAGATGGTAAGGAAGTATTATAAGCAAGCTTCAAATTTAGTGTAATTTCGCCGAAGTGTAAACACCTTTGTTTTTATAGCGTTAAACATGTCGGATTTCGTGCCAAAGAAAGTGTATTTGCGGGGAATTTTACTGCACTACTTTATTCAAAAGAAATCCTCAGCTGAAGCATAGAGAATTCTTGTTGAAACTTACGATGACCATGCTTTGTCGGAAACAACATGCAGAGATTGGTTTAGACATTTCAAACATAATGATCTTTATGTTGAAGATAAAGAACGCTCTGACGCACCGAAAAAGTTTGAAGACGAAGAATTGGAGGCATTACCTCATGAAGACTTTTGTCAGGCGCAAGCTGAACTTGCAGAATCATTAGGAGTTTATCACACAACAGTTTCGAAACGTTTGAAAGCATTAGGAATGATTCAAAAGCAAGCGCATTGGGCGCCGTACGGGTTGAAGCCGAGTGACGTCGAACAGCGTCTTGTCACGTGTGAACAGCTGCTTCAACGGCAGAAAAGGAAAGATTTTTTTGCATCGTATTGTGACCGGCGATGAAAAGTTGATACACTACGATAACCCTAAGCGTAGAATATCGTGGGGTAAGCCCGGTCATGCATCAACATCGTCGGCAAAGCCGAATATCCGTGGTTCGAAGCTTCTGCTTTGCATTTGGTGGGATCAGCTGGGCTGCTCAAACCGACCGAAACCCTCACGGGAGATCGCTATCGGCTACAATTGATGCTGAGCATTGAAGAAAAAAAAAAACGGACGCTATACGAGCAGAGACACGATAAAGTGATTTTTCAACATGACAACGCCAGGCCACATGTTGCAACCCGGGTGAAAACCTACTTGGAAACGCTTAAATGGCAAGTCCTATCCCACCCGCCGTATTCACTGGACATTGCCCCGTCCAAATATCGCTTGTTCCGACCGATGGCACATGGCCTGGCTAAGCAGCACTTTCATTCTTATGAAGATGCCAAAAAATGGGTCGACTCGTGATTAGCCTCAAAAGACTTGTCGTTTTTCCAACGTGCAAATCAAAAGCTACCAGAAAGATAGAAAAAAGTAGTGGCTAGCGGTGGACAATACTTTCAGCGACATGTTTCTTACTAATTTTTGTAAATAAAACATTACTTTTCATGAAAAATCAGCGATAACTTATCCAATGTTCTAATATATATATCAGGGGTTGGACAAACCAAAAAAGAGTACTAGACTGGAGCTGTCAAGTCCTTACTTTCCAGCTTTGATAGAGTTCGGAAGCGTTTTCGCGGCCTTATGGGTGATGAATTACTTCCACTTCTACACCCCCTATTTCATGGACAAGAAGTCGCAAGCCTCTCGCTACTTTATCGCTATTTCTATGGTAAAAGTTTCTAACGGGCTACATTCCTTAGTTACACTAGCCCTGCCCTCCGAAGCTAAGACCCTCTATGCCATGTACACTGGAATGGATAATCCCCATCTCCTTTGTATTCAGTAAGTAAGAAGAAACTTTCATTCAGACTGCATCTTCCCAAGAACCACTGTTCGTGGAATAGTCTCCCAAGAGGATGCTTCCCTGATCACTTCAACCTTAATCGCTTTAAATCTGTATAATGAAAAATGATTCATCACCCACAGGGCTGTGAAGACGCTTCTGTAACTATCAAGGCCGGAAAATGAAGACTGGGCATCTAAAGTCCAAATATGGCAGCAGTAGTCCATTTTATGTCTGATCTGACTCATAGCAGGAGGAGTCAGGTACTGTGTGAGATATGAGTAGAAGAAAAGATGGTAGGAAGTGGAGATTATGAGGGTAAAGAGAATATATAACGATTGATCCTTGAAGAGGTCAAGTTTAAAGTTTTCAGGGAAGCACTCACTTGGAAGTTCGTTTCACAAGGTGGCATCTCTTGGGCGGGGAAAAATGCTGTCTGAGTGGAACTTCCTTCTGATATTTGGAACACGAGGGCGATTTGACTCCTTGGAAGTCGCATAACGTGTCCTACCAGTAAAGGTCTGAACTGATGAAACCAGAGAATGGAGCTCTTCTGAGCTTCTACCATAGAAATACGGATAGAGTAACGACAGTCTTGCAACGTTGCGACTGCGGTAAAGAAGGGATACAATGGAAGATAAGTTACTTCCCACAAAACCGCGTAAGCGTTTTTGAATTGCATCAAGGCTGGAAAGTGAAGAGTAAGTAGCTCCAGCCCATATATAGCAGAAATACACTATTTTTAGCCTAAATTGACTCTCGCAAAAATATAACATGGCAGAAGGAGTCAGATATTTTGTGGTGCAATATAGTGAGCTGACTGTTTTATTCCAGCTTCGTTGAAAATGGATTAAATATACGAGATTCACTGGAGGTCTTGCGTGACCTTTTAACCCAACAGACGATCAAAGCATGGAGCTTCATTAAGAGCTCTAGTATTCATCGATCGCCTGGAACAAACTCGCGGTCGGAACGGTACTGATGAAATGATACTAGATTGGTTTTTGATGTATTTAAAATAGCAATCCAGTTATTCCCCCATTGGGCTGTTACAGTTAGGCTAGGGTAGGGGAAAGAATCAGCTGTAAGCCTCTGATCGAATTTGAATTAGAAAAAATAATCACAATTCATCTAAGTTTATATTTTTTCAGTGGGTGGTTATCACATAACCGAGTAACATTCTGTTCATGTGTGTGTTTAAAATACTATATAAAAAGAAATACAGCAGCAACGTCCTCGTAAAATCAGCACAGTATAAAAAGAAATTGGTGCACTCTATTCAAAAACTGTGTAGTAAGTTCTTTAACGAATAGCCATAATGCCGAACAAAAAACCTGGTGGAAACAAGGTAAGATCTGTGGCCATTTTCTATTTTACTATTATTCCTTCTTGCTTTATTAATGAGGCACGGCACTACACGACTTGGGGAAATCCCATTATTTAAAAACTTCTTTTTTTTTTTTTGCTATTATCATTATATTCATTCCACGCCTAAAACTTGTAATATAATCGCTCACAAATGTGCAAACAAGCTTTTACTAGAATGTGTTTCTTCTGTCTTCGCTGTTTATTTTCGACGCAATAACTTTTTCAACATTCGAAGTCTCCTTTTACTTCACGCGGCAAATCAATTATGCAGTACTTTTACAACCTGATATCATTACGAAACGAATCGGCTTCTGACTTGCCTTCTTTCATCATCATCATCATCATCATCATCATCATCATCATCATCAAGCAAGCAATTATCGTAACAGTAGAAATAGTAGTAATTGCAGGTATTTTCACTCTGGTTGAAGAAGGAAACAAATACGTTTTCCCAAATGATACGCAACTTAAAATTCTAGCATTGACTTGAGCGTTGTTTTATTTTCAAATTAACATCTTAGATTTCGTATAAAGCAGGCAAGGTGAAGTAATGGACAGCGGCTCGGCTTGAGGAATCGGAGAGTCGAGTTCGAATTCCATTCACTTACGCGCTAATACCCGTGTAAAGGTATGAATCCTCTTCTTTTCTCCCAGCTATGGGTAAATAGGAGGACAGATCGGGTTCTATAGCCTTGGATGGCAACTGTTATAACATTAAAAGAAATGGCAACCTACTGCGGGAAAAATTGCCTCGTCAGTTATGTATCGAAAGATACATGATCACCTAAGATTGTATCATGCGTGGCACATAACTGACCGATAAAGTATATAGATTTTAGTCAGAGTTGAGAAATATAAGCTATTATTATTCATTGCATATTCTTTGCTAAAAAATAGCATAACTAAATTGAAGTGCTAAAAGTCATTGGAGCACAGTATATAAATGTAATGGTAAGCGACACCACTAAACCATGAAAGTGGTGGAAATGCCCAAATCAGTGTCGGTATTTAACAACACTCCCACGTGTGTCGGATGTGGCACAAGGCCGGTTTAGTGTGGGCGTACCGAGCCCGTAGGCTCGGGCAAAAATATACCCATTAGAACCCGTATACACGGGTTCAGGGACTGTCAACCTCCCCGGACGGCACTTTGCCCTGCGGCAAAGCCCCGTCCGAGTTCCTCCCCGCCGAGGCGGAGAGTTCGACAGCAAAGAACAGTCTGAACGGCTGTTCCGACACTGAGGCAGTTGTGTTCTTACATCTACTGTGACAACGCTCGTCCACTCTTGGTCCGGGTTCGAATCTCATCATGGTCGATTTGTCAGGAAGGAGACTTCCTGATGTCTATCAGACTGGAGGGGTCGATCTCAGCGTGCGGCACCTTTGGAAAGTGCCTGAAAACCATACCACGGTTTGACCAAAGCCTTGTGAGTGAAATTGATAGCTGTGCTAGCACGACGTCACAAGTTATCGTGGTCGAGGATTTGAGCGTGCTGGCCTTGTTCAAACTGTTGATCACGCGAGATAACACTCAGACACTGTAACTAAGGTTTGCTAAGCATAGTTGCAGTATAAACCACAGGTTGGCTCAGTGGGTGTTGATCAAACACAAATGCGCCTGTGCAAGTATCTGAAGTAAGGATTGGCTAGCTGCCCTGGTAGACGGATATCCTCGAATACAAGTGGCCAGCTATACTAATGGGACATTAGGGCAGGTTCATTTTTCACTTATTTTAGAAAATTAACATTGCGCTCGATGGGAAAGCTCTGGTTTGATGTGATAGGTATTGTGACCAAAAACTAGATTCATAACTTTTTCCCAATTTTTTAGCATTTAGTTTTAAAGATCGTCTGAAAAAAATGTACAGAAAGATATAATTTCCGTTTGTTTTTGGATTTCATCTATTTTTGTTTCTCTTGCATATGAAATATTTAGTGACTTTCTTTTAGAATTATTCATAATGACTATTTAAAACTCTAAAATCGCTTTTTTATATTCTATTAGTACCAATATGAAAAAAAAGCGTATTATGGCGTTTTAAATATTCATTATGAATATCTCTAAAAGGAAGTAATTAAATATTTCTAAAGAATTTCGCTTGAGACAAAGAAAAGAGCATTGAAATGTTAGGTAATATCAGTCCTCCTATACGGCAGTGAATGGTGGACAATTTACTCACAGATGAAGAGACTTAAAGGAACAAAAATATGGTTCTACAGAAGGATGCTGAGAATTTCATGGACCGAATATGTGAGCAACATCGAAGTTGAAATTTCTAGAGCACATAATGAGGAAAGAGGGCTGGGAAAATTTGATACTCACAGGAAAATTGAAGGCAAGAGGAACAAAGTAAAACAATGCATAATCTACCTAGTGAGCTTGAATAAATGGATGGTAGATAAGGATAGACAACAAAAAGACAAAATTTATTAAGAGCTACAAAGGACAGGAAATTGTGGAGAGCCGTGATCGCCAACATCCTGAAGGGACACAGCACATAGAAGGAGATTATCACCAAAATCTATTTTCTATATTTTCTGGTAAATGATTATATTTTAACTAGAATTTATTCTCGCAAACTATCTAGACAGATTATAAATTGCTAGAAAAAGAGATCAAAATATCGCTGAGACTGATCAAGATTCATCAACATCCTGATCTCTTTTCTAAATTCTTGCCTATTTTAGAAGTTCTACAACTTTTACGAGGTGTGACAGGAAAGTTCTAGGACTGTACGAGCTGTGAATGTACTGTTTAACGAAAATGCGCGGGGAAATAACGATCAAATCGTATTCAGTCTGTCGAGTCTGCCTGTAGTCCTTGTACTATTCACTCGTGTTTAATTACTACGCGAGGTTTCATAACATGGTATTAGAACGGTTCTTAATCGTTACAGTGGCTGACATGTTCGACCAATGAACTTGCATCAAAGCTTGTGTATAGCTCGAAAAATCTGCTACCGATATCCTGGAAATGCTTCATCAGGTTTTTAGCGAAGATTCTTTACGTAGAACCCAGATTTTGAAATGGCACGCGCGTTTCAAGGCCGATCCAGTGACGGTTCAAGATTGATATTTTTACGGCTTACAACCCTTTAAGGCAGGTTATTTAAAGCCAGTAAATATTTTTGAATTGTAGGACTTTTTTCTTTTTTTTTTTTGAGATAATAATGATTTTCTGATAAAAGTCCTCGTATTTAGCTGGGAACGAAAAAAGTATATTCATACTTTTCCCAAGGGTATTTGCACATAAGAGAATATAACGAACCCGACTGGCATTGGAACTCGGCTCTACGATTTCTTATTCCGAGCCGAAATCCATTGCACTACCCGCACATCTAAAGTTACAGCACCTGGTATTACCAAGCGGTCGCCCATGACCAGGCACTGCGTTGCTTAACTTCAGTGATCTGATGAAGACCGTTGTTTCAGCGTGATATGGCCGTAAACCTCCGGTTCAAGAGGATAGACGTTAAAAGCGATTAATCACCAGCAAAACGCCCCAAAATGTTAAATAAATTGTTGAACTCGTCCAGGAGCTCAACCAGCAGTGTTAATTAAAATAATGTATGAAATATTTACTGAAATACTGCTGAAGTTTTTATTATTTTTTTTTTATTTTAGACCATCTCAGGAAATTTCCGATCTTGTAAATTCCTCTTTGACTTCTGTTCTAATCTCTCTGTAAGAATTAGCGCGAGCATTTCCTGTCCTCTAAGAATTACTGTCATTTTCATGACCTTCATAGTCCTGGGTTTGACGATAAACTACATCCAGCAGAAAGGCCTCTGATCTAAGGTTTGAGGGGCGTAGAACCACCTCTTAATTGCTGCTGTTCCCAGGTCCACTCTAGCCTGGGGTGGTAGCTTTTGTTAGGGTTCCAGCTATGGTCAAATTGTAAAAAACCCAAACAAAAACAAAACATTATGAAAGTATAAAAATACATTTTATATAAAAAAAGTACAACAATACATATTTCTAGTAAAATTACCAACAATACCTATTTATAGTATATATTACCTGAAGCTATAAAAATGCGTTCAAAATATTTAGATTTTGGCATTAAATAGCCCATAGAGGTCAACATGCCGCTAAATAAAATCAACCAACGAAACCATGACATTCATATTCCACTTGCAACTCTCGGTCAATTTGTTTAAAATGTTAATGTTTACTTACTTTTAATTTTGTTCTGTGCTCCTTTGGAACAGTCATATACACCATTTTCTTTTTGTTTGCAACCACTAAATTTGATCGCCAAGCCAGGACAGAGTTATTTGTTTATATTTTAACGTCTCATCATTTTATTACCTTGCATAAAAAATCGCTTGATTTATTAAACTAAGACATTTTTATTTTCGACATTAATTATAATATTGAATAACTTTCTGCCATATTTCGAGCAACTTCATAATTCTATGTTCAGAAATGTGTTTCTTCTTCAGCAAAGAACCGCTCTCAGTGTCTTTTACGGTCTTTCAGGGAAATTAACTTTTTCTTTTGTTTTTACTGAGGGATTTTCTTTTAATTCTGTAAAGATCAAAATAAAATAAATAAGAGGAACTATTTTATGAATAGGGCGGTGGATGATGGCAAACTCCCTAGTTAGTCTGTAAAAGTTTTTTACTGGCTACAAGAAAATAAGTGGGTCTAAAGCCACTAGGAATACGGATGCTAAGTTAATTCTCCCAACTTCTCTTGTTTAAAAACACATTTTATCGTTTATTTTCGTGGCGTAATGGATAATGGCTCGGAATTTGGAATCGGAAAGCCGAGTTCCAATTCCAGCCGAGTTCGCTATATTCACTTACACGCAAATATCCTAGGAAAATGTAGCTATGGATTGATTAGTAGGATTGGTATCAGGAAATCATTATTTATAGCCAAAACATTCTTACAACCTAAGAATATTTTCTGGCTTAAAATACCCTGCAACTGGTTTATAAGCCGTAAACACAAATTAATCACCCAATCAATTTATATAAATGGCACAAAGTACATCTTTACCTTTCTCTCCCTCCCCATCCCCAAAATGATGCACCGAAAATTTTGCTTTTTTTTCTTCCCTCTTCAGAATCAATAAACGAAAGTATGTCAATTTTGATAAACTGACGCTTTCTTTTTTCCATATATACAAAGTTTGATTATAAACTATTATTTTGTAAAGTGAAAATAGCGCTGAAAATATTAGAAAATGTCTATGTTTTCATCTGAAATCAACAAAATATGAACTTTAAGGAAAATGCTTATTATATATGGCAAAAAGGAGATACCACTATTAACTGACGACAGGAGGGTATGGATTCTTAAATACATTGAATGCCTATATGATAGCTATCCCAATACAATAAGAGAACTATAATGAGAAAATCCAAATGAACCTCCAAACAATCCATTCATTTTCTTATTCTGAATGAAAGCTTCCACCATCCATGTGTAGATGTGAGTGCTGTATATTGATATTATTTACCCTATGTGCATTGGTTGCCTGTTGTCCTCATTTTTGTTGCCATATTCATAACGTTTCGGCCGTTGTACGCTCCAGCCTTCTTCAGGTGACTGGAATTTTGAACTGAACCCTTTATTACAACCAACACTTTTATCCACCCAAGGAAACATGGCCCAGTGGATAAAGCGTTGTTCAGATCCAGTGGTTTATCCAAGGAGTTGTGAGTTCAATACCTAGCTACTGCAGTGGTAAACAAAAACTTGGAGAGTTGAGTTAAAGTGAAATAACTGAGACATCCGGAAGAGACATGGAAAATGGAACTAGAACAATCTACCCCGGTGAACAAAATAAAGGGTCCAGTTCGAAAATTCCAATCACCTGAAGAAAACGGCCGAAACATTGTGAATATGGCAACAAAGGTACGGACAACAGTCCGAACAACGTAAATAGTGTAAATAATTACAATACAACATTTCAGAAATATAGACATGCATATTGATATTGTATAACTTACAATATCAATATTGATATTGATATGGTTGACTTATCAACCTTTTTCTAACTACAGGAAAAAGGTTTGCACTTTCTCTAACCATTTACGTCTTAGTCGTGTCGGAGTTAGCTCCTTCTTAATTCCCTAATTGTTCACTAGGGGTCGCTCTCCCTAGGCTATAAATACTGGGCGACTTCTTGCCTCGCTCTCTTTTTCACTTTGCATTTCAGCGGACACATTTACAAAATGTGATCTCTCGCAGAAATCTGCGTTTTGCCCACTTGTGGGAAAACGCCATGAAACACACATACACGTACGTACGAACATTCACCAAAATACAAACTCTTTACTTTCACACACAAACGCAAATGTTGATGTCTTTGTCACTTGTAAATTTGTTGTTTAATACATATATTTGTTTGTATATATCGGTCTTGTTTGTTTTCTTTGCCTCTTCGTTTGGACTCAACTTGAGTCCGCCATTTTCTTGTAGTTGGACCTTTTTCTAGCAAGAATAAACAGCACGTGTTCCAAATTTAACAACACGTAAACACACGCTACTCTATAGTCGATCTATCTCTTCTTCAGTGAGGAATATGTTTTATATAGTGTATAGGTCTACAAAAATTCTTACAAAAATAATACAATAAAAAAGTAGGTCACAAGTTATATTCTTTTTAATTGTTTCCCTAAGCAATAAATACTTGTCTCCCACTGTTCCAAACAATTGTCTACGTATTATTACTAAAGATATTTATTTATATCAACCTCTTTCGTAGACTTTCAAAACAATTCAGTATCCCCGGATTTTAAGAACAGCTTTTTTATTACTTTTGTTAGTCTGGACAGAATCTCATCGGTCGGGCATTTTTGTAAACGGAATTTTAATTTCTTTGTTTTGTATTGTGTTTTTTGACCAGCCAGTACAATTGTACAATTTCTATTGTTGTCATTCCAGTGGTGATTAACTAACGAGTTTAGTGCCAACAAAACCTACATACAATATAGAAACTAAAATAGCTTTTGTTAAAAATTTATTTTTATGTGTTCATTTGCTATCTGTAGGCGACATTAAAAAATTTCTTAAGTCATGTAAATTAAAATGTAAACAAAACATGTAAATCTCGAGTATTGTGAGACCTCTCTGCACTGAATAAATCTTTTTACTGAAGGCTGTCAAAAGTTTAGGAAAAGTAGTAATCCATGCCAACTTTACGACATTACCAGCTTTGACAAGAATATTCAAACGTCAGAGATAAATAATAATTCGCTTTCACATAAAAAAGGGAAAAATATTGCTCATATAACGACTGGTTCGGCTCATTCCTAGCAAGACGAGTCACACAGATAATACCATTCCGAGGAACTCATGTAACACATATGATACCATATTGGGAAAAGAGCCTACTCTCCCAGCCCTTGCCGAGTTAAGAAAACTACACTGCGCTGAAATAGCCACTGGTTTGATTCATATATCCGCCTGACAGAGTAAAATATCCATCCCAGGTATGACGATAAACTACATCCAGCAGCAAGGCCTCTAATTGGGAGGTTTTGAGAAGCGTGGACCCACCTCTTAATTTCTGTTGTTCCCAGTTTCACCCTGACCCGGGGTGGTAGCACCATAGCCGAGCTATGAGCAAATAGTTAACCTCCAAACTGGAGTCAGAACACTATGAAAGCTTAAACATTTGTATAGCAAAAATACCAGCAATCCATTTTCATAGTGAAAGAAATGAATGCCCCCAAGAAAATTAAATTTTGGCATTAAATGTCCCATAAGAAGTTTTCACTTACATTGACAGAATAAAATATGCTTTCTTCAGCATTCTTTCTCTTTTTCCAGTGCTGCTTCCTGTCCATAATTTGGTTTGTTTCATGAATCTGATTCTTAAAGGAAAGGCTGGTTTCACCACTATATTATTTTCGAAATAGATACAATATGAACCTTCTTTGAAAATGTGCAGAGTGGTTGAAGACCACCTTGATTTTGTTACATTTCCACAACCTCTAGTTCACCAGTTCAGACCTTTACAGCTAAAGCCGGCTATGCCATGTGCACAGGGGCGATTTATCTCCATTCCATTCGTATTCCATTTGTAAGAAGATAGTTCTTCCCGAGAGTCACAACTTTATAGAAGAGATTCCCGAAATGATGCTTCATCAAACGCTACAATCCTAACCTCTTCAAATTTAGTTTCAACCGATATATATATATCCTACATATTCTCATAATTTACAGTTCTTACGTCCATAAAACAACTCTATTCCGTAACGCTCTACCTTGAATGGCTATTGAGCCTTATATTAGGTAAGCAATAACTTTTTTTTAATTATTTTCTTACCTATGATATGTCTGCTGTAACTACGTGGTTGGTGTCTCTGATAGTCATCCACGTATTTCCCGTCTTAGAAATCATAAATTGCTTTGAGAATTACAACTTATTTTCTTTCATTTTTCCTTTAAGTTTCCATAATTACTGCTGGTGAACATTTCTCGGTGCGGAAGTTAACGAACTTGCCAACAAACACAACTCAAAGAATGAGTTTAGCAGTCAGAATATAACATGGAATTTATAAAGCTTATTACTTAATATAATATTGTTGTAGCATAATGGGTATCTCCCCATTCGCATAAATACAGTAGTAAATACTGTATGTTGGTCTGCAGTCGGAGATTCGTCCCAGCTGTGCTGGTCAAAATTTCTGCTTCCGGGCAGAGAGGATCCCCAGACGAGGCTATGTCGAAGGGCAAAGTCTCGTCTCGGGAAACAGCTTCCTGACCCCGTTTTATACGGGGAATTTTTGGTCGAGCCTACGGGCTCGGATACCCAACATTAAATTCGGCCTTGTACCACATCTGACCGCGTGGGGCGGTTGGTAGGTATCCTGCAGTTGGAGATTCATTGTAGAATTAACTTGACTCACTTCTAGCAGTTGACTACTTCTACGTGCCGCTGGCGAATCTTATATGAGTTGTTCTTGTCCTGAGTATTATCGTTCATTACCAACCTTCGTTTGCCTATTCTATTCAGTAATCTTCTCTAGGTTACAACAAATATAATAAAAATTATAGAATTAATAATAATATAATATAATATAAAATTTTATAATTTTCATTAATACGTTCATTTGTGTTCTACGGTCATTTCGGATTTCTTGAATAATTGACCAATTGTGAAAAAACCTTTTCTTTTAATTTCCTACTTTGTTGTATGTTTCAATTTAACCGTTTTTCTCGGCTTTAACAAATACAGAAGTATAATAAGAATAAGAATAAGAATAAGAAGAATAAGAATAAGAATAATAAGAATAAGAATAAGAATAAGAATAAGAATAAGAATAAGAATAAGAATAAGAATAAGAATAAGAATAAGAATAAGAATAAGAATAAGAATAAGAATAAGAATAAGAAGAAGAAGAAGAAGAAGAAGAAGAAGAAGAAGAAGAAGAAGAAGAAGAAGAAGAAGAAGAAGAAGAAGAAGAAGAAGAAGAAGAAGAAGAAGAAGAAGAAGAAGAAGAAGAAGAAGAAGAAGAAGAAGAAGAAGAAGAAGAAGAAGAAGAAGAAGAAGAAGAAGAAGAAGAAGAAGAAGAAGAAGAAGAAGAAGAAGAAGAAGAAGAAGAAGAAGAAGAAGAAGAAGAAGAAGAAGAAGAAGAAGAAGAAGAAGAAGAAGAAGAAGAAGAAGAAGAAGAAGAAGAAGAAGAAGAAGAAGAAGAAGAAGAAGAAGAAGAAGAAGAAGAAGAAGAAGAAGAAGAAGAAGAAGAAGAAGAAGAAGAAGAAGAAGAAGAAGAAGAAGAAGAAGAAGAAGAAGAAGAAGAAGAAGAAGAAGAAGAAGAAGAAGAAGAAGAAGAAGAAGAAGAAGAAGAAGAAGAAGAAGAAGAAGAAGAAGAAGAAGAAGAAGAAGAAGAAGAAGAAGAAGAAGAAGAAGAAGAAGAAGAAGAAGAAGAAGAAGAAGAAGAAGAAGAAGAAGAAGAAGAAGAACTATTAGAATAACTACATCAACTTTCGCACAAGTTCATAGTCAGGGAGCTCATTTGTATTGATAGGAGTTTGGAAATGTATATTTTCCTCTTTGATATCTAAACGACATTGTTAGACTATCAAACCTGAGACTAAACTGCTGTTCAGCGAGCTATTAGCTGCGATACAACGAGCAACCCGCTTGATTGATTAGGATATCCACATAGTCAGTTGGACTGTACATGTTCTTATCTGGGCTTGGATCGACCGATGAGTCTTATTACCCCACTGAGTCGCCAGTAAAATCGAAATGTGAAGGCTTCAAAGCAACCACACGCTATCAAGATAAATAAATTAAAATTTTCGGTATCAAGTGCCATTCGACAGGAAGGTGGGGAATTCTGGTAATGTGCTTATATAGTTAGACTGCATTCAAGATAGGGCAGTTACGGTTAGAGTAAAGAGATATAGAGTCATAAATCGGGGAGCGTCAGATGGAGAGTCACGATTAGAGTTATAGAGACGTAGAGACAGACGGAAATGGATTTCTCGCTAGCCTACTGGAAGATCTTGTCCATTAGTCTGCCGTGAGAGAAGGCAGAAGTACTAGCGAAGATATCCCAAGTGTCACTTAGCTAACCCCAGACAGTGCCAGAAGAACTGATTCATGAATAAAGGGTACTTTCTATCGGAATCAACAGGCTTCTTTTTTCACTAATCTCACCTGTATAGCAGTGAGTGCTAGACGATCTCCTCAAAAATGGAGAGGAGACTTGAAGCAAGAGAAATGTTGTTCTGCTAAGGATAACGTGGAACGAACATGTGCGCAATGACGAAGTTTTTGAGAAAATGAAAAACAAAACAAAAAAGGAAACTAATACTTAACATCAGGAAGAGACAACTGAGGTTTCTGGGAGGAAGGAGCGTTCGTAAAAATCTGATACTCACGAGACAGAGGGCAAGACGGACAGAGGAAAACAACGCATAACATACTTAGTGAGCTGGAGTAAATGGATGGAGGGACAGGGCTTAGTAGAAATAACAGAAAGACAAGGTATATTAAGAGCTACAAGGGACAGGAAGTTGTGGAGAGCCATGATCACCTACGTCCTGAGGGGACACGGCGCATAAAGAAGATATCTCGAGGCGGTTGAATTCACGACTTACCTCCCCGTGCTATACCTCGCCTTTTTCTTTTTTTTTTTTGACGCACAATGGGTCTTTCCCAATTTTGTTCGCACCCATGCAAACGGGAATCGAACAACGGTGTTGTGTAAAAGCTGACCACCTGGGGAAAAACTGCCCGAGGGTCCCAGGTGTATGTGCACATATACATAGCTAATAGGTTACTAATACGAGAAGAAAAATCTCAGACCTTTCTATAATGATATCTGTTATTATTGATGTTCATGTAACTTTTTCTACTTGATATTTTGGTTTACCCTTCAAAATAGATTAATGTCATGGTTGAAAATGTTCATTTGATTTCAGTTGATAATATTTTATATACAAAAGCCGGGGAGTAGCAACAAGGGAAAAATGTATTTGACACGCCATACCTTTGAAAGAAGTATAAACGTCAATGGTGCACAAACACAGACAAGTCAATTATTCTGTGTACTAAGGCGGTGACACATACAAAGGAATTTGAATGTCAATAAGATAGTCACAGTTTTACATCCACAGCTTTTAAAACACTAGAGGACTTTGAGGTCTTTTTTTTTTAAATAAGATTCGTCTAACGCGTTTTTAAACATAGAACCATTCAATTTTTTCAAGTCTGTAGTTAAAACAATTGACTTCCGTATAACAACTTTTACTATATGGATTTAAAATATTAATGCTGACTGTATATCGTAAGTTTAACAATACTGCTTAAATATATCAGATTTTACAATCTAGTCTGGATATCATACACTTTAGGGAGTAACTGGGATAACGTTTACATTTTTTCGACCCAAATGTTGTTGGGCAATTGGCACATGTTTCTGGGCTATTTTTTCACGCTGAATCTGAAAATCAAGCCCATTTTGCCCCATCGCATCACGTTTTCTCAGTACAGATAATTTCTATTTTGCTTAAAATAGGCCAAAATGCCTAATTCACAGGGGTATGCCACATCTTAAATATGCGAGTGACATAGCTGAAACATTTCGTTTCATGAAAAATGATTTGTCATTCAAGGAAAAGTATCCAAATAACTTTCAAAATGAATTATAAGTTATTTCAACTCAGATGATCTGATCTGAAAATGCTTGATTTTATGAGAGATACCTCACTGGAAAATGTTCTTGTACCCTCAATGTTCATAGCTTGTTAAAACTTTGTGATTTGTGTTTATTTACTTTTCATAGAAGAAGCTCTTTAGAAGTCATTCAAGAACAGCGATTTATTTTTATTAGTAGTTTTCGCTTTAAGCCTGAAACCGCCATAAGTTTTTATCGTATCACTTGAATTTACAGAGGTCAGGAATTGTCATGCAGTCTCTGTTTAACATGCATAGGAACATCGAACTTTCTGTTTAGTCACCTCGATCAGTTTCCTAATAATCTTGGTGATTATAGTCATGAACAGGGAGGGGCGTTTCATCAGGACCTCAAGGTAATGGAAGAAAGATACAAAGGCAGGTGGGATGTTAACATGATGGCTGATTTCTGCTGGAGCATCAAAAGAGTTTAACCTTTTCAAAAGCACTGTAGAGTTTCCAAGAGAAGATTTATATATTAGGATTGACAAAATGAATGTATTTTTTCATTCCTTTGTATCTTCTTCGTTTTGATTCAAAAATTGATGACACATGTTTGCCTTAATTTAATTTTGTGTGAGGATTTTCTGAATTTTTTTCTGAACTGAAAATGCTGAAAATACATTCTTTAAGTTATTGGGTTACTTTCTCTTTTATGATAAGTTATTACGGCCTGAAAACGTTTAAGGTTGGTTCTACTTAGCTCTGGCATATCACTGTTAAATGGGTATTTTCGCCTATTTTGAGCAAAAAAGAAATTATCTGTAATGAGAAAACGTGATGCGATAGGGCAAAATGGGCTTGGTTTTCAGATTCAGCGTGAAAAAATAGTCCAGAAACATGTGCCCATTACCCAACAAAAAATTCAGACCGGTGTTATATACGCGCATGCAAAGGATGCGGAGGAAGAATCAATTTTACTTTGATTTGATATTTTGATGAACCAATTATATCACATTTTGTATAAGAGATAACGAAATCGAATGTAGTATAGGCAGCGCTTAGGGCAGTTTTGCCGTAAAATCGCAAAGTGCTACAATACCAAAGTATTAACCGAAAAACTCGATTCATATTCTTAAATAGCCTCGTCAGGTCGACACTTGCGTATGGATCGTATGCATGGCGCTAAATTCGTTCAGAAATATCTAAACTGTCAGCTGTATACAACCGCTTCCTCAGACCAATAACTAAAAATGACTTCAACCGAATAAAAGCTAACTCTTAGTGAGGGCCATCCTTCTTCGAACCTTGCGAACTGGCGCTACAGAATCCCAAACAAAGAACTGTACCAAATAACAGAAACCACATAACCTGTGGACTTTCAACAACGGCAACAACTAAAATGGATAGCACATGTAACTCGAAGAGAAAATAATGACATAATCAAGATACTGGTGTTCCACACAGCTTCAAATGAAAGGTTCGGAAAGAAATTCCCATCAATACTGGCAAAAGCGATAACATTGGACTTGAGAAACCTATTTTCCTGAAAAACTGTTTTAAGAGAAATTGAAAATTTTAACCGAAAGTAGCAGTGTTTCATCGGTCAATGAATGCCGAATGGTTCCTTATAAGGAAATGGCTAATATTCACATTATCATTCTCATTATCTAGTTTGGCACTGACTTCAATTGCCGAACGTTATGCTATAAAGCAATGCTTAGAAGTACATTGTTATTACTGGTATTGTGTAATCTTTTTCCACAACTGTAACTTACCATGTACTATTACTACTAATTATAGCACAAATTCCACACTTTGTGGTACCTGCTTCTGTAAACGAATCTTTTTGATATAATTAGTCAGAGTTCTTGCGAGTAGTAGCATTGATAGTTGTTGCAGTAATACGAGTAGTGTACCAATCGAAACAAGTTTCCTTGACTATTTTTGTCTGTACTTACTCACTTTACTTTCTTGCGCTGGTAGTCGCAACAAGGGAATCAAGTCCCGATAAATGTTTATAGCCGAGGAAGGTCAGTTTTTGATTGGGTGAATTACGTCAAATTAATTTGATGTAGGGTTTGTTCCCAATATTTAGCTATCTACCGTCAACTGGTTTTTATGCCCCCCACCCCCAACGACTGGTGCTGCTAGTAAACGCAAAGTAACTAAAGTACTAACCAGCAGAACGACTAAATAATATTATAAGGTACGAGGCAGGCATGAACACGAACTAATACTAGCAGGTTAAGAATTAGCACCTTGCTTCACTTCACCATCAGTTTTTGTTGTTGTTTTTTTTGCTTTATCTTCTGGCTTAGATACATGCATTTCACGATAGAGAAATCAACACTGGTGCCGCGCAGGTTTCATTTACTGTAACCAATTAGTTCACATCGATCGTCAAAGAAAATTGAAACGGTAAAATTGTACTTTATCATTTAGGAAAGTTTTATTTTGTTAATTTAAAATTTTTTTTTTTTTTATGGAGTAAGGGGTAGAAAATTTAAGTAATGCTATAAACACGGGTATCTTTATTTAAAAAGAGAAGAAAAGCTGGACAAAGAGAAAAATAGCATCACCATAAACGGCAATTCGAAAAAGAAAATATATATATATATATAAATTCTGTGATATCGGTTAGTGCGTCCGTCCGTCCGTCCCACCATCTAAAATAGCCATATATTGACCGATCGAAACCAATTTGGGGGGGGGGGAGTTCAAACAGGTAAGGAGGGGACAAAGTACAAGTGGTTTTACTGGGATGCGTAGCTTAATATAATAAATTCATCATTTTTTGGAAAAATTAAATTTTATTATTTAACATACAAAATACCCTCACTATTTTAAAAACAATTTAGTGATTAAAATAACAAATACTTATTTGATAAAAAATGCAATATTGAGATTTATTGTATATTAAATACAATTACGGCACAAAGCCAAAATGGGTAGGGGTTGAGGCTGGTCGTCACTAACTATCTTATACCTAGCTAATCTGATTCACGACCCATTCACTCATTACAATTCCCACATTTACCATAAAAACTCGTCCGTCACTAATCAATCCTCCATACACCATAATACCACATCCTCTCAAGGGGGTCCTACAAAACGTTCCCCATGCCATAAAAATTTAATGATAATAAATTATTACATATAAAAATCTAAAGATGAAAAATGAGAGGGGAAGGAATGAACCCCAAAACAAACTAAACATGAATACAAAGTAAATTAAACATAACTGATGTTAGTAGGGCCTGTGATAAAAATGAAATATTTTTTCTTTACATTTATATATATATATATATATGTTTCATCCTGGTAAAATACAACGGACAGGGGTTGCATTGTAAATATAAACACAGTAGGGAGAGTTTCTAATGGGCAGAGGATTTCAAGTGTAGTAGTGAAATAAACGAGACAATGCATGAGTGGCTGGTAGGAAATTCAATAGTGTAGATAGCCTTGCTAATGATATCCCACGTTTCAATGTTGAGTATTTGAATACGTTAGTGCCAAACGGATATCCAAGACACAAACAATTGTTGAAACCAGGATTGCCATTGTGCAATATCGGGAAGGCCTATGTAATGGAAGAACAATTACGCTCGACAAACTTATTGATGACAAACTACTACAATGTACTGTGTTTGGAACAGGACAGATGGTATTAATCCCAAGAATAAAGTTTATTCCTAAAAAATCCGAATATCCTTTCGAATGAACAAAAATCCTGTTTCCAGTCTGCGAGAACTATAAACGAATTACAAGACCAAACGCTTCAAAAAGTTGGAATTTGGCTTCAGGAAGAGATATTTTTTGCATGGCCAGTTGTATGTTGCATGCTCCCAAGAGTAAGATATCCTAAGAATTTATTCTTTGCTGTTAAAAAAAAGGGAAAAAAAGAAATTTTCTCAAAAAATATTGTTTACCATGAAGTCCTATTAAATTAAAGAAATTATTGAATTGCGAAGTAAGTGTTTTTTGTCTAATTATTTTCCAAATAAATCAGCTTATTCAAATTTCATCGATTGGTTTTCGAAATTGAACGAAACGTAGAGTTTATAAATCTCGACAAAAAAAGGTTAGCGATAATTTCAACAATACTAAATACTGTGAAGATTTCAACACATCAGAGTTGCAAAAAAAATTCTAGTATTAAAAAAGCAGACAAAATCTAGTAAAAGCGTATCAACTCTTCATGGGTCATTTAATGCCGAAATTTAACTATCTTAGGAGTATTAGTAATTTCTTTTACGCTAGTAATATTTGTTTTTTCAAAAGTTTATTGCTGGTAATTTTATTTACTATGAAAATGTATTGCTGCCATTTTTAATATAAAAATGTATTTTTTATACTTTCATAGTGTTTTTAGCCTAGTTTGGTAGTTAACTATTTACCCATAGCTGGCACCGTAACAGGTGCTACCACCTAAGGTGAGGGTGGACCTGGGAACAACAGCAATTAAGAAGTGGTTCCACTCTCCTCAAAATCTCCTGATCAGAGGCACTGCTTCCGGGTATAGTTTATCGTCATACCCAGGACGGCTCTCTCGTTAGATCTTGATCGAGGGAAAAATAAAATAGCTCTACACTACAATTAAAAATGAGGAAACGGGGGGGGGGGCATACGAAATACACATTAATAATATACGCCAAAGTAAACAAACAGTAAAATATTTGTTAAGACCGTACGCATTAAAATTGTTCAATATGAAGTTAGGACACCAGACTTACAGTGCTGTTCAATGTTTTTTAAAAAAAAATGAATGTTGACCAGAACACTACCGCGGTTTCCACCACTTCCTTTCTCCACAGGTGGTTTGTTCAGTAAATCAACGACATGGAGATCAACAACTTAAGCGCTTTCGTTCGAAACCGGAAGTAGTAGGGGGAGGTGTACAAAGATATTTATTCGCATATGCAAAACATATACAAAATGTGGCACAAGGCCTAAAAAGGGGGGTTGGGGAAGGACGGTCATCATCTGTCTTAAACTAAAAACTTAGCTAGTCGCAACCACTGACCCAAACATACCAACAATAGTCCTAGCACCAAAACAACACATTCTTCCATACCTTTCTTACTACATCCACCATAATTCCTCAAATTCTCTATGAAAATCTAACTAGTCCCCATATGTACAATACAAAGTCAGTGGGGGGGGATAACAATTTAAAAAACCCCAATGTATATTTACAAAACAAATGAACTATTTACAAGAAAACTAAACAAAATAAGATTAGTAATAAAACCCCCCACAGTACCTAAATGTGGCAGTAACATCAGTTAACTGGACGAAAAAATTGCGAGATTATAAAAGTATGGTAACAGTCATCCATCCAAAATCACTCACACAGACACACACTCATTCAGACACAATAAAAAATACGAAAAAACACACGCACGAAACGAAAGTCATCTCGCAACTACCAGAGAACTGACGTCACTGGCCACCTAACGCGGGAGGGGATGGGGAATTAAACTAAAGAAAAATAGGGACAGAAAATAAAAGGGGGGCCAATGAGCATACATACTCTAGCTAAGTTAACCAGAAACGAGAAACTAAAAATTCAAAATAAACCTATACTAGTCTAATATCGGGACGGGTTGCCTCTGTTGAACCCATGAGGGACGAAATCCTGCACCTAACCGAGGTCCAAGTGCCACTCCAAGTCAGCTCCTCTCACTCTACACATTCGCGCAAGATTTACCCACCTTTTGGCGAATTCTGATGAAGGGAGTCGCCGCCTTTCCGTCCTAATCTTGACTTTAAGCTGATGCTTAAAGTACAAGATCAGTAGGGAAGAAGTGAACTTCTCACCTTCATAGAATCCCTTCTGACGCGTCACCCAAATCACGACTCTCATAACTCCTAGCAAGCAGTGGAACACATAAAGTTCAGACTCCGTTAACGGCGGGGCCACATTGCTACAAACAGAAGCGGCCTCAAGGACGAAAAACTTTCCCTGCAACATGCGAACCATGAGACCTTCAACAAACTTACACAATGGTGCTACCGACTTGCAATGAAAGAAGACGTGACCAAGGGTCTCGACTTCCCCCTCACAACGTCGGCAGTTTGGATATTTCTCCAAACCCGCTGCGCAAAGTCTTTTGCCGACCCAGAGGGCCCCACGTATCACCAGCCAGGTGAGGGATGCCTCATCGTTGTTGAGACATTTCAACCCGGAAGCCCAAGGCCAGATTGAGCGAGCCTCCCGCTTCGTAAGACCGAGCTCGTCAATCAAATCATCATGAACGGACCCCCTGACTACCACCTGATATAATGCCCTACGAGACAACGCCTGGACGTTGTGGAGGCCAACCGTCGCCCGTAAGAGGTGTTTCAGAGCCAGACGACATTCACGGTAGAAGGAGCACTCGGCACGAGGCAAACGGCCAGCCTCCTCCTCGCCCGAGTGCACACTTCTCAAGGATGGGAAGGATCTACGGGCGTCTTCCTTCCAGAAGGCGCCCCCGTCATCCGAATCGCGACACAAACGATCCAGGAATCCGATGCGAAGCATATCGAGACGAATCTCAATGCTAGGCATACCTAGACCGCCTTCAGTAGGATGAAGGCAACAGATCTCCCGACATACCCTAGGAGCTCTGCCTCTACACAAGAAAGAGAACAAGAGCTTTACTAATGAAAGTACTGTGGTAGACGGAAGTGGAAGTACCGAGAGTCGGTAAAGGAGAATCGGGTAGATATGTGAAACACATACCTCCGCCCTCCCCTTCAAGGAAAGCCTCCTCCGAGACCACAAATTAATTGCGCTCTCGGCCTTCTCTCGTACCTCCGACCAATTCATATCCAAGTGGATATCAGGACCGAACCAGACGCCGAGTATCTTGATCGGCCCATCCGTCCAGCTGAATGGTCCGGGAAGAGAAACCCCCTTCCACGCACCCAACCGCAAGCCAACAGACTTATCGCGGTTGATCTTGGCCCCTGTTACCATCTCATACCCACCGATTTCTCTGCTGACTTCGTTAATCTCGGCTCTGCTCGACACAAGAACCGAAACGTCGTCAGCATAGGCAGAATACCTGGCCGAGGTGGTAGCACCAGGTAAAGAGATTCCGCGTAGGACCGGATTCGCCTTTAACTTGCGAAGGAAAGGTTCCAACGCAAGAACGTAAAGCATAGGCGAAAGCGGACAACCCTGACGAATAGATCGAGACAATACGAAAGGTTCCGATCTTACCCCGTTCACTTCCACCAGCGCACCGGGAGTCGCATACATAAGCCGGATCCAGGAGCGAAAGTACGGCCCGAAACCGGCAGCCGAAAGAACAGCCTCCAAGAATCGATGGTCCACCCTATCAAAGGCCTTGGACTGATCTAAATTGATCAGCGCGGCTTCACTGTCGACTTTCTCGATGATCAGGCGCACCATATGAAGGTTGTCCTGAATAGACCTGCCCTTCACAGAACAAGTCTGCTCGGAGCCAATCAGACTAGACAGGACAAGCTGCAAACGGTTAGCCAAGACCTTAGCCAAAATCTTTAACTCTGTATTTAACATAGTTAAAGGGCGAAAGTTACCGATCCCATCCCCACCGCTTTTGTCCTTACGCAGCAGCTTGATCACACACCTGGTGAAGCGTTGAGGTATAGACCCCTGCTTCATCCAGTTGTTAAAGACCAGCTCCAGCAAAGGAACAAAAACGGGCGACTGCCTCAAGTAAACTTCGTAAGGAAGACCATCTAATCCCGGAGATTTATCCAGGCCAACCTGTTTCAGCGCTTCCCAGATTTCCGACTCAGTGATGGGACCCTCGCACCCAGCCGCTTCAGCTGCCTCAAGGCAGGGAAAGTCAGCTAAATAGGTGTCGAACCGAGCAGAGCTCAGACCGGGCTCCCTGGTAAAAAGCTTCCGAAAGTAATCCCGAAAAGCCTCGCATATGCCCGAGTTTGTAGTCACTGTCCGCCCATCCGGCAATGTGACGCTCGCGATATGCCGTCTTGAAGCATTCCTACTTTCCTCTGCACGCAGTTCCGCGGCCATATTCGTCGCCTCAGAGGACATTCTTTTTAACCTAGCCCTAACTACCAGAGCTTGATCCTTCTTGATAAGCAAGGAGGACAACTCTGCCTTAGCTAGGACTACTTCCCCACTATCACGGGATTTCACAGCCCGATCAACTCTTTGTTCTAAAGCCGTTTGCGCCGCTAATCTATCTACATTGAGTCGACGACTAAAATCGGCAGCAAACGTTCGAATTTTAGATTTAAGTTTGTCCCACCAGGCATTTCCCACCACAGCCCCCGTCAGTTCCCTTTGTAAGGTTAGTAAAAACTGGTCCCAGAAATGCTGCTCGCCAAATAACGAGCAGTTGAATTTCCAGTAGCCAGTTATCCTAACATTAGGCTTATCTAAGTTTACACGGACCCGGACAAGCCTATGATCCGAATAAACTATATAATGAAAACTTGGACACCCTAAGAGTCCTACATCGACTCTCCTAACTAAAACTCGGTCGAGGTAGCTCGCAAGCACACCTACAGCCGAGCTGCCACTATTTGTCCAAGTCCACACTAATATTTATTTGCATATATTAAAAAAACATATACAAAATGTGGCACAAGGCCTAAAAAGGGGGGTGGGGAAGGACGGTCATCATCTGTCTTAAACTAAAAACTTAGCTAGTCGCAACCACTGACCCAAACATACCAACAACGGTCCGAGCACCAAAACAACACATTCTTCCATACCTTTCTTACTACATCCACCATAATTCCTCAAATTCTCTATGAAAATCTAACTAGTCCCCATATGTACAATACAAAGTCAGTGGGGGGGGGGAGATAACAACTTTAAAAACCCCAATGTATATTTACAAAACAAATGAACTATTTACAAGAAAACAAAACAAAATAAGATTAGTAATAAAACCCCCCACAGTACCTAAAATGTGGCAGTAACATCAGTTAACTGGACGAAATAATTGCGGGATTATAAAAGTTTGAAAAACAGTCATCCTTCCAAAATCACTCACACAGACACACACTCATTCAGACACAATAACAAATACGAAAAACCACACACACGAAACGAAAGCCATCCCGCAACTACCAGAGAACTGACGTCACTGGCCACCTAACGCGGGAGGGGATGGGGAATTAAACTAATGAAAAATTAGGGACAGAAATAAAAGGGGGGCTAATGAGCATACATACTCTAGCTAAGTTAACCAGAAACGAGAAACTAAAAATTCAAAATAAACCTATACTAGTCTAATATCGGGACGGGTTGCGTCTGTTGAACCCAAGAGGGACGAAATCCTGCACCTAGCCGAGGTCCAAGTGCCACTCCAAGTCAGCTCCTCTCACTCTACACATTCGCGCAAGATTTACCCACCTTTTGGCGAATTCTGATGAAGGGAGTCGCCGCCTTTCCGTTCTAATCTTGACTTTAAGCTGATGCTTAAAGTACAAGATTAGTAGGGAAGAAGTGAACTTCTCACCTTCATAGAATCCCTTCTGACGTGTCACCCAAATCACGACTCTCATAACTCCTAGCAAGCAGTGGAACACATAGAGTTCAGACTCCGTTAACGGCGGGGCCACATTGCTACAAACAGAAGCGGCCTCAAGGACGAAAAACTTTCCCCGCAACATGCGAACCATGAGACCTTCAACAAACTTACACAATGGTGCTACCGACTTGCAATGAAAGAAGACGTGACCAAGGGTCTCGACTTCCCCCTCACAACGTCGGCAGTTTGGATATTTCTCCAAACCCGCTGCGCAAAGTTTTTTGCCGACCCAGAGGGCCCCACGTATCACCAGCCAGGTGAGGGATGCCTCATCGTTGTTGAGACATTTCAACCCGGAAGCCCAAGGCCAGATTGAGCGAGCCTCCTGCTTCGTAAGACCGAGCTCGTCAATCAAATCATCATGAACGGACCCCCTGACTACCACCCGATATAATGCCCTACGAGACAACGCCTGGACGTTGTGGAGGCCAACCGTCGCCCGTAAGAGGTGTTTCAGAGCCAGACGACATTCACGGTAGAAGGAGCACTCGGCACGAGGCAAACGGCCAGCCTCCTCCTCGCCCGAGTGCACACTTCTCAAGGATGGGAAGGATCTACGGGCGTCTTCCTTCCAGAAGGCGCCCCCGTCATCCGAATCGCGACACAAACGATCCAGGAACCCGATGCGAAGCATATCGAGACGAATCTCAATGCTAGGCATACCTAGACCGCCTTCAGTAGGATGAAGGCAACAGATCTCCCGACATACCCTAGGAGCTCTGCCTCTCCACAAGAAAGAGAACAAGAGCTGTACTAATGAAAGCACTGTGGCAGACGGAAGTGGAAGTACCGAGAGTCGGTAAAGGAGAATCGGGTAGATATGTGAAACACATACCTCCGCCCTCCCCTTCAAGGAAAGCCTCCTCCGAGACCACAAATTAATTGCGCTCTCGGCCTTCTCTCGTACCTCCGACCAATTCATATCCAACTGGATATCAGGACCGAACCAGACGCCGAGTATCTTGATCGGCCCATCCGTCCAGCTGAATGGTCCGGGAAGAGAAACCCCCTTCCACGCACCCAACCGCAAGCCAACAGACTTATCGCGGTTGATCTTGGCCCCTGTCACCATCTCATACCCACCGATTTCTCTGCTGACTTCGTTAATCTCGGCTCTGCTCGACACAAGAACCGAAACGTCGTCAGCATAGGCAGAATACCTGGCCGAGGTGGTAGCACCAGGTAAAGAGATTCCGCGTAGGACCGGATTCGCCTTTAACTTGCGAAGGAAGGGTTCCAACGCAAGAACGTAAAGCATAGGCGAAAGCGGACAACCCTGACGAATAGATCGAGACAATACGAAAGGTTCCGATCTTACCCCGTTCACTTCCACCAGCGCACCGGGGGTCGCATACATAAGCCGGATCCAGGAGCGAAAGTACGGCCCGAAACCGGCAGCCGAAAGAACAGCCTCCAAGAATCGATGGTCCACCCTATCAAAGGCCTTGGACTGATCTAAATTGATCAGCGCGGCTTCACTGTCGACTTTCTCGATGATCAGGCGCACCATATGAAGGTTGTCCTGAATAGACCTGCCCTTCACAGAACAAGTCTGCTCGGAGCCAATCAGACTAGACAGGACAAGCTGCAAACGGTTAGCCAAGACCTTAGCCAAAATCTTTAACTCTGTATTTAACATAGTTAAAGGGCGAAAGTTACCGATCCCATCCCCACCGCTTTTGTCCTTACGCAGCAGCTTGATCACACACCTGGTGAAGCGTTGAGGTATAGACCCCTGCTTCATCCAGTTGTTAAAGACCAGCTCCAGCAAAGGAACAAAAACGGGCGACTGCCTCAAGTAAACTTCGTAAGGAAGACCATCTAATCCCGGAGATTTATCCAGGCCAACCTGTTTCAGCGCTTCCCAGATTTCCGACTCAGTGATGGGACCCTCGCACCCAGCCGCTTCAGCTGCCTCAAGGCAGGGAAAGTCAGCTAAATAGGTGTCGAACCGAGCAGAGCTCAGACCGGGCTCCCTGGTAAAAAGCTTCCGAAAGTAATCCCGAAAAGCCTCGCATATGCCCGAGTTTGTAGTCACTGTCCGCCCATCCGGCAATGTGACGCTCGCGATATGCCGTCTTGAAGCATTCCTACTTTCCTCTGCACGCAGTTCCGCGGCCATATTCGTCGCCTCAGAGGACATTCTTTTTAACCTAGCCCTAACTACCAGAGCTTGATCCTTCTTGATAAGCAAGGAGGACAACTCTGCCTTAGCTAGGACTACTTCCCCACTATCACGGGATTTCACAGCCCGATCAACTCTTTGTTCTAAAGCCGTTTGCGCCGCTAATCTATCTACATTGAGTCGACGACTAAAATCGGCAGCAAACGTTCGAATTTTAGATTTAAGTTTGTCCCACCAGGCATTTCCCACCACAGCCCCCGTCAGTTCCCTTTGTAAGGTTAGTAAAAACTGGTCCCAGAAATGCTGCTCGCCAAATAACGAGCAGTTGAATTTCCAGTAGCCAGTTATCCTAACATTAGGCTTATCTAAGTTTACACGGACCCGGACAAGCCTATGATCCGAATAAACTATATAATGAAAACTTGGACACCCTAAGAGTCCTACATCGACTCTCCTAACTAAAACTCGGTCGAGGTAGCTCGCAAGCACACCTACAGCCGAGCTGCCACTATTTGTCCAAGTCCACACTACCCGCTGAGGGTGTTCATTCCGGTACTTGTCGATGAGATCAAACCCATCGACAAAGCCCCGAAAATGTTCCACTCCCCAGTTTTTAGTACCCGCTTTATATTTTGACCCTATACGATCTATATCGGGGTCAAGGACGGGGGAGGTGTACAAAAAAAACTCTAACTTTATCCGAGTTCAAATAACCCCCAGCTGAATATTAATAATATATTAACATATGTATATTTATATTACAAGCAAATCACACCGAGACCCAACAAGTATTCGTTTCGCTTACACAAAAAAGTTTTCCTCAGGGACTTTTAGATGAAAACCTGATTGTGAACAGTTCAACATAAAAAGCATACACTTGTTTTAGACCAAAGCACATTGCCGATTATTAAGATGTCCAGAGAATGCAAACTAAAATGTACTGGTATATTTGTTCAAATTTTGAATTTGACTTTACGAATGCAGGTTAGCGCGTACTGAGAGATTCTCCAATAAGTGGGTGATACTACCTATGTCGTCATCGTCACCTGGACACTTAAACTAATAAATAACAGAACTAATTTAATAGAGGGATAGTCCATTTTTATGGGTGTATTTGAATTTTTGTTAATTTTGCACTTTCACCATGAACAAGCATTCTAATATTTGATTAAATGTTCAGTGACTATGCATGATAAGAATTTATCTATATGAATAGAAAGAATTTTTTTATCATAGAGAGTGTTTCCTCTATTATATAATTCTCCGTAAGAGCAAGATCCTTGAGGGTAGTTATTAACGGGCAGTCCTCCGATGCCCTGGCGCTCAACGCAGGCGTCCGCCAGGGCTCATTTCTCAGACCAACCCTCTTTATGATTTCCATAAATGATCTACCTAAGAATATACTCCGATCATTTGTAAACATCTATGCAGATGATACGACGATATACGGGTGCACCTCAAAAAGTCTTGACGATCGGAGATTGGCAGCTGACCTCTCTTCCAGTTTAACACTAACTTCCCAGTGGGGAAAAAATGGCTGGTTATATTCAATGCACCAAAAACCAAACTGGTTACACTCCATCACCGTCGATTAGATCCCTAACTAGCGCCAGTCACGATGAACGGATGTCTCCTCGATGAGGCACCGTGCCTCGAGAGTATATATACCAGCGCTTTTTAAACTATGGGTCGCGACTCCATTTGTAGTCGCGAAGCGAAATGCTGGGGTCGCGAAAATTAAATTCAGACATTTGAATTTCAGTTTCTATGTTATTTCACAAGCGCACAATATTTAACGTGATGCGCCCACGCAAGCTCTGCGGTAATAAACGCGCGTGTGGAGCCGTTGCGACTAGTGCAGTGACAATGTATGTATTTTCAGCGTAATTGGTTAATAACTGGGGTCGCGAAAATTCTCGTGATGAAAAATGGGGTCATAAATGAAAAAAGTTTAAGAAGCACTGCTATATACGACCCATCGCTGAAGATGCAGGTAAAATGATCGGTGCCTCGTATCGCACTAGTAGAGTACCTGACTCCTCATGATATCCTCTACCTTTATAAGAGCCAGATCAGGCCGAAAACGGAGTACTGTTGCTGCCCAGACCCCACTTTCCAGTCTTGATAGAGTTCAAAAGCGTTCCGAGTCCTTGGGGAAGAAGAATTATTTTCTACGCTCCAATCTCTCTCTCACAGGCAGGATGTGGCGAGTCTCTCACTGCTTTATCGCCACTACCATGGAAAATAGCTCGGACGAACTGCATCTCCTAGTTTCATGAGATCTGAACTTCACGACTAGGATCCGTCATGCCACTTACATTGTAGCAAACCACCTACATTCTCTCCATATCCCATCGGCGAGAAGTAAGTTTCACTCAAACAGCTTCTTCCCGCGAACCACTGCTCTTTGGAACAGACTCCCTAGAGGATGTTTCCCCCAATCAGTACAATCTTAACCCGTTCAAGTCTAGAGTCAACCGTTATCTTCCCCTCCTATCCATATAAACTACCTCTTATCGTAACACGCTACCTCGAGGGGCCTTGTGAGCCTTACTGTAAAAAATATATATAAAAGAAAGCATAAACCTTTTTTAAATAATTTCTACCATATTAGCTTCCCGCCATAAACACACACAAATACACACACACAGCTGAGGAAGGCTAGAGGACAGAACAACTGAAATGTTTTTTTTTACAATAACAACAAAGATGAGGAGAATAGTCTGTTTATAAATAATGTACCTAAACTTCCGCGTGGCTCACATGTTCTGTCCATGTTATTTTCAGTATCCTTCTGTAGAACCATATCTGTTGCCCCTTCATCTGTCAGGAAAATATCCAGCAGTCATCATCATAAAAGAGGATTGATATACTTAGCAATTAATCATGCGTTTCTTTATTTCTAGCGAAATTTAGCATGCTTTTCTTTATTTCTAGCGAAATTTAGCATGCTTTTCTTTATTTCTAGCGAAATTTTTGTGTTTCTTAATACTTTAGTTTAACTTTTCAATGACATCTTTCACTATCTCCAGCCACCTTTAGATATCTGCTGTTACATTTACTGACGTGCGGTAAAACACTTCCCAGATATTTAAAATTGTGTACTTGCTTGAATTAAACATCTCCAATTTGTAGCTTAGATCTTTTGCTGTTCCCCTGGCTGGCGACCATACATGGTGTCTTCTTACAACTGATGCTCAGTCTTTTCTTCCCGCTACTATTAGGGGATATAAATAAAACAATATCAAATATGGTTGCATTGTGCACTCTGGAAAAAAAAATGAATAGGTTTACAAGATTACATTTTGTCTTCCGGCATTCATAAAAATCTATCGTAGCTCAAGAATAGTGATCATCGCAAAGAGAGCACCCTCCCCATCCAAGGTAAAAGGGCTGAAAGTTCATGTCTGTCTGAGAGCTTATTCTTTCTTTACGATCAACGTTGTATCTTAACAACCGTAGAATGGCGGTCTGAATAGTTGCAGTGAAAAGCAACTGAAATTAAGATAAAAAGGAAAACTAATTAAACATCCATAATGAACGCGGCATTCTGATAAGATTATTGTATAATAAGTTTGAGAAAAGCGAAATAAACGCAATAAAAGAAAAATGCAGTACTGTTGACTAAAATTAATGCAAATTGAGACGTTGTGCTTTTAAGAAATAGTTTTTTTTTTAAAGCACAAAGTCTCGATTCGTTTTACTTTTCTTTTCTTTTTTAATCATTTCACTTCAAGCAAGGCGGGAATGCCACTAGCACGCAGTGGGTTGAAGGGGTGAAAGTGAGAGAACAGACTGAGTATAGGGAGGATTCAGGAAAGAACAAAATATGGATGCGATTCAAGAAGGCAGAAGATGGTGATTGACGTTGCATCTACATTTTTGAAGATCGTCGTTATCAGGAAAGGAAGTAAACGGGAGGGAGTTCCACAGGTGGGAAGTGTGAGAAAAGAAACTGCTGGAGTTGAAGTGGCCTATATATATATATATATAAAAAGTCGAGCAAAAATACAACGCATATGGCCTGACGATTGCGTTTAGCATGAAACAGACTGTCGCCTCTAGGTGTTGACTTCAATGTCCACTTTTATATTTACATGAAACATACTGTCGCCTCTATGTGTTGACTTCAATGTCCACTTTTATATTTACATGAAACATACTGTCGCCTCTATGTGTTGACTTCAATGTCCACTTTTATATTTACATGAAACAGACTGTCGCCTCTATGTGTTGACTTCAATGTCCACTTTTATATTTACATGAAACAGACTGTCGCCTCTAGGTGTTGACTTCAATGTCCACTTTTATATTTACATGAAACATACTGTCGCCTCTAGGTGTTGACTTCAATGTCCACTTTTATATTTACATGAAACAGACTGTCGCCTCTAGGTGTTGGTTTCAATGTCCACTTTTATATTTACATGAAACAGACTGTCGCCTCTAGGTGTTGGCTTCAATGTCCACTTTTATATTTACATGAAACAGACTGTCGCCTCTAGGCGTTGACTTCAATGTCCACTTTTATATTTACATGAAACAGACTGTCGCCTCTAGGTGTTGACTTCAATGTCCACTTTTATATTTACATGAAACAGACTGTCGCCTCTATGTGTTGACTTCAATGTCCACTTTTATATTTACATGAAACAGACTGTCGCCTCTATGTGTTGACTTCAATGTCCACTTTTATATTTACATGAAACAGACTGTCGCCTCTATGTGTTGACTTCAATGTCCACTTTTATATTTACATACGCTCTATGCTTGATATTGAGCACTTTAACCCATAAATATAGCATACCTTAAAACTATATTTTATCATATACATATATATATATTAGGTATATCTGAAATGTTAAATATATATATATATGTGTGTGTGTGTGTGTGTGTGTGTGTGTGTGTGTGTGTGTGTGTGTGTGACATACATGTGGTTGTACCATTTAATATATATAAGTAAACAAGCACCCATAATTACACAATTTAATTTAGTTTGATATAATACATTGGAAAAATGCATTCCTTTCCCACTGAGACTGGACAACCCGCTAATCTGAGCTGAGCAATAAAGTCATATATTTGGAAAGATAAAAAAATCTTTAATTTTTTAAACCATAAAATGCTCCGACAATTATAAGATCCAGTAATAAATAGAATTATTTTAAAGATTAATAAAAATTGTCGAAATATTCTTCGGTTTGTCGTCGAATTAAAATATACATGCATAAGCGTACACACATACCCAATTTGATGAAATTTAAATGAGAGCTAATTTCCTTGTCTTTCTGGCAACAAACACTGGATAACGGGAAAAAGATTATAAGCCAAAATGTGCGGCCTTTTGATATCATTTTTATGAACCCTTCTGTGTATTTAAACTGAATATATTTTCAATAATTGTATTATTTTAAATGGAAGAATAATGTTGATTTTAAATTTAATCATCTTTCCAGTCAGCGAAACTATTTCAATCAAACACACTTAATTCATCAGTGAATTTTAATCAAGCAGATCGAACATTATACAACGAAAATTTCTGATCAAAATTGGGTACGGACTTACTGATTCCAGTCTCCTGTATGTATGCGCGCAAGTGTATTTACTATAAATATAGGCAATGTTAATTTAATCTGGACTTTACAAAAGAATTGCAATATACACACTAGTAAAAAAAGTAACTGCAAGATAATAGATGCTTACAAATAATAATGATTACTTGTGACCTTCGCATTATAAGTTACATACCTCAAATATATGCTCACTTATGAAGCCGCCTGGGAATTGATATAGATAAGTATTGTGGGCGTGTGAATATGAGTCTAATTCCATCGGAGTGTAATTATATCGACATGTTTTCATGTAAATCGTTTAAGTCTGTGTATCTGCTTTTACATTTTAATAATACATGCCTTTTGAGTAAAGTATTATTTGCTCTTGTAATTATTTCAAATTTGCAAGCATACATAATTAGTAAGTGGATAAGAAGTGTGTGTAACATTAATATACTTTTTTTCCATAGAAGTATACGTCATTAAATTGTAGTCACTACTTTATGGGGTCGAATCTAGGTTACCTGATTGTTGACACAGGTTACACAGATCAGGCTGAGGTTGACATGATACTTGGTACCGGGTATTAAGATGCTGTATCTGGTTTTGCAATAGCAAGCGAAGTAGAGAAATTGATTGCCGGACAAAAGTGGAAGGGAGTTCAACGCATTTGATCATGTGTAGGAGGCGCGGTGGAGTAATGGATAGCGGCTCGATTGAGGAAATGGAAAGCCGAGTTCGAATTCCAGTCGAATCCATTACATTCACGTGCTAATACACTTGGGAAAGGTATGAATCCTCTTCTCCCCCGCCTCTATGCTATGGGTAAACAGACCGGGTTCTATAGCCTTGGATGGCAACTGGTCTACCGCAGAAAGAAATGGCAACCTACTGCAGGGAAAAAATATGTCTCGTCAGTCATGTATCGAAAGATACATGATCGCCTAAGCGTGTATCACGCATGGCACATAACTGATTGATCATGTGAAGGAATAAAAATAAACGAGAACACGAACAATATCGATAAGGAAAGATTTATTATTACTTGTACATTGCGCTGAAATAAAGAAGAGTATAGCATTGAAAAACTTCATAATTTTTAACAATATTAAGTTCTCACTCATGGTGATTTGTAAATTCAAGTTTATCTTAGTTTATGTGGTATATTTAAAGTTTTATCGTATGAATTTGGAGAGCGAGATTGTAAGTGGCGTAAAGAAGCCTATTAAGCACAGGAATCGTGGTCACTATCGACGAAACGAAACTGAAATTATTATTTTAATAATAATTTTAATTTTTTATTTTAAAGGACTCAGAAAGACTCAAGACAGTTCTTCAGCAAGATTTTAATTGTGTGGAAAATATGGCGTTTTCTACCCTGTTTTGTGTCACTTAGTTGAAATGCTGTTTGAATCCTATCTTTTTTTTTCTTTTTCTTTTCTGATCTGAATTCCAGTTTTGGAAAGGCGGCGATGATCGATACAAAAAGTGGGTATGTTTCAGTCACCCCATTCTCCGTCTTTAGGCCTATACCCACTAATGTATGTACCTCTACTCAGTTTCGATACCTTGGTTTAAAATGAATTATTATAAATGAAAAAGCTTTCTTGAAGCTTTCGTTTTAATTTCTTTTAATTGAAAGCTAAATGATTGAATTTACTATTTCCAGTAAGCAAAATACTCTGGTGTATTTCAAACAACAATCATATTGATTGGAATCTCAACTTTTCGGTCGCTTTCAAAAAATCATTTAAATTTGGCGCTCTTCACACATTTTGTCACATTTGAAAACAAAATTTAATTCTCGGTTTTAAAAATCTTCCAAAAATAACATATATATTTGTGAAACGTTATTTGAGAAAAAATAACATATTTAAAGTTAAATTAATCTGATTTGAAGCAAATATTATAGCATAAAAATGTAGTATAAAGAATTTCTTAACCACGAGGCCTTGATTTTTTATCTTTTTTTTTTTGACGTGCTGATTGATTTATTGGTAGCCTAAAGTGTTACGAAATATAAGTGAACGCTTTTTGTTGGTTTTTAACTACCTGATAATGTAAAAAAATTAACATATTTTCAGCAATTATTTATATTGAATTTTAGTTTCATTGTATCCACCGTTACTAGATCACTTGGCACGATCCTAACGACCCTATAAAAATGCAGTCTGAATTAAAGATTCGAGAAAAAATGGAAAATATTAAGATCACAACTTTGAAAGCAGTAAAATTCTCACTTGATCTTCAGTAACAGTCGTCGGTTAAAAAATGTGATGATTCAGTAATAAAAATAATAATAAAAATGAAGATGAAATACAGGAAACTCAGACTAGAACTGAAAATGACAAGAGAAACAATTGTATGTATCCTTCAGAAGCAGATCAACGGAATGACTACATGAACAAGATCACGTAGAGGAAAACTCGACCGTGAAACTGAGTTGCTCTTTATAGCAGCCCAAAACAACTACGTAAGAATCAATTATATAAAGACCAAGATATATAAATATAAAACACAGAAAAATAACCAATGTTGATGGTCAGGAAATAATAATATGGTGAAGCACATAATCAGAGAATGCAGCAAATTGGCCCAGAAGGAATACAGAAATCGGCGTGATTGGGTAAAGAAGTTGATCCACCGAGAACTGTGCGAGCAACCACATTTTGACCACAAGAACCAGTGGTGAACGCACAGATCAAAATCTGCTCTAAAAAAAATGAAACATAAGTTATGCGGCTTTGAAATACAAACGAATTATCACGGAAGACGAGATTTGGTATTAGTAAAGAGAAGAAGAAAAAACATGCGAAATAGTGGTTTTCTCAGTCCCAGAATGCTACTGAAAATATATTTTAAAAAAGTGAAAAGATAGACAAGCATTATCGTCCTTGCCAGAGAATAGAGTTGTAAAACATGTGACAGTGGTGCCAGTCATTATCGGTACACTGGGAAGGCCTAGGAAAAAAATGGAAGTCAGATGATGACGGTATTTTTAATTACAACTAGGATACTGAGGAGAGTGCTGGAATATTGAGGAAACTTTATATCACTTAATTCCCGGTTTGAGCACACAATGAATGAATACATAATCTATATATCAATGGAGTAGTATCCATCTCTTTTCCTACGTAATATTAAAATAACAATCCTAAATATGAATGAAAGTCATTATTTAAGAAGTAAGAGGGTACAAATGAAAAGATTAAAAACTGACGAAGTTTTCCATTTCATTGAAGCAGGAGTATCATCGCCTCTTCTATCTTCCTTTTCTTTCTGTCTACCTGTCTTTCTTTCTTTTCCTTTTTTTTTTGTAAGCAGGAGACAAACAATCTGTTACAGGCCGTAATAAGAAACAAAGGAATAATAATAATAAGAAGAAAAAACAAAGGAATAATAATTTACTTTGTGCGGAACTGTATATATCATCCGCAAACCCTCTCCATTTAAACGAAATGTCTCAAATGGGCATAGATAACTCTCCTACAGTGCCCCTTTTACTCATAGACTCCGGATATTAGGCACTTAAAATTACTCTCTGGCAAGATGTTACCACGCACAGTAATAATAATAAATGCCCTGATGATATAACAGACATGACACTTTTGGATTTGGCTTTTGCCTTAATTGATTAGAGCTCTTAACATGTAGATGTTTTGTCAAGGGAAATTAAGATTGACTACAGTAGATTTACTTCGTATCAGTTACTTGACCTTAACGATTTGGGCATGTCCCCTAACGAGTGACGCACCGCACGTCTCTATTCATGAGCGGGAGTAGTAAGAGATCATCATGGGTGTGTCGAAACGGTTGATTTTTAAGGTTGAAGGATGAGGCATCCAAGGCGACTTGAGAATCACAACTAAATACTTGGAAACACCTACAATCGGAAACCGTCTGAACAGGCTGGTTTAACCAACCTCAAGATATTTTCAACAGGGTTCCACCTGCAAGATTATGCGCTGCTTTTATCAAAACCTCTCACCATATCGCTATCATTGGAATAACTGAGTTGTATACTAAAAGAGAACTGGACGAGGTGTCCATTGACATGTTCAGCGGAACGAGAACAATCTACCATCGTAGATTTTTTTATCATTTCACCTCAAGTAAGGCAATAGTGCCGCTAAGACACAAAAGGTTATTGAGTGTGAAAGAGTAAAAAAAAATAAAGCATTATTAAGGAAAGAGAACAATAAAAGAAGAGGAATCAAGAAGACAGTAGATAATGATTGACATCGCATTAACATTTTTGAAGATCAAAGTTGGCTGGAAAGCACGAAACCGAGAGAGTTCCACAAGTGAAAAAAAGAAACTGTTAGCCCTTAAATAGAACTTAAATAAAGTATTCACTTTCAAATTTCTTGAAGGTAATATTCGTAAACAATATTTTAAGCAAAATTTTTAAATACCTCCTATTTGTATGTTCCATAGTGCGTGACCTCCTACTTGTATGTGTGTGAGCGTGCGTGACCTCCTACTTGTATGTGTGTGAGCGTGCGTGTACTCGTGTGTGCGTGAGATTCAGCGGCAAAATCATCGTCGCTGCAGCTGGACGTGTTGACGCCTGCTTTTGTTCTGTGCTGATGCATCAAAGCAGCGGTAATGTTTGTTTTCTTGTTTTCTTGTTTTGTTTTGTTTTTTTTGCATATATACATATAACGAATAGAAATCGACTTTTTTTCCCTTTCATTGGGTGTGTGAATTATATTTGGATCGCGATTATGCACCAGCAGTTCTGTATGTGCGTCCCACTTTTCATTGCTTATTCGCTGAAAATTGAACTCACAATCAATGAGAAACTTTATTTCGTTTGAATCAGTAGACATATCTGAATCATACATATTTGCAGACGCGAATATTTGAGTATATATTTATATACATTTATTTAGTATGACTACAAACTTTTGCATCTTATGTATTTATTTGCGGATGGAGTTGGCAACAGTGAAGTTATGCAACAGGTGGTACGACCAGAAATAATCATTTATAATATATACCACTTATAAATTAAACGTTCTAGATCACAAAAAGAAGGTTTTTTTTTTGTTATTACATTTTATAAACGTTAATATGCAAAATTATTGTAAATTGGTCCCTCTACGGAAGACAAAACAAAATATGCTCAAACGACGTGATTTCTTAAAATAAAAAAAAATGAAATTATGAAATTCGTAATATGGAGAGCTTCATAGATAGCAATATATAAAAAGCAAATCAGATTACGAATGTAATTTTTTTAAATTACATTTTAAGAAATCACGTGGTATGAGCATATTTTGTTTTAGCTTCCGTAAGGGGATTAATTTACATAGCAAACTGAACCCCCTGCCACTATTAACTTTTATAAAATTTAATAATTTTTTTTGATTAATGCTCAGGATCAGCAATGCTCAATTTATAGTAATATAAAATAAAATGGAAAAAAATCGATTATTTCTTGTTGCTGTGACTATTGTACAACTATACATCCCGTTTCATAACAGTGTCGCACATTTTAACCAATTCTTGAAAGAGCTGAATGTCTATTCGCACGATACTTATATCTAATTAACACTTTTGAGCCGGGGACAATATAATTTTAATAAATCTATTTCTATTACATCTGTATTTTTTCTTAAAACAAATCTATTTAGGCATTTTTGTCTAAAAAAAGAGGAAAATATATCATACAGATTATGTATAAACATCGGTTGCACAGGTACACCAGCGATTTTAGGGATCGCTTGATTTTAAAAATATACTAGATTATCAGTTTGCAGGACCAACGGAAAATACGTAATAATTCGATAATACATCTCTGGCCCACTAATTATGCATTTCTCCTATTTCTACAATATCGTCAAGTGTTAGAAACTTCTATTATACTATTATTATAATACTGCGACACCCGTGGACGTCCGGCGAATTAGTATGACAATCATTTGTCGGGATCAACAGAAGGTGATATACCATAAGTTGCCGGAACATTAATGGTATGTTCGCCTTATGAATTGAATAACTGAACGAAATATCCTAGCTACACCATTTTAGAGGATAAAGAGAAATGTAGGTTAATTATTTGATTAAGATTAAACTAGTTATGTGAATAGTTGAGCAATCGGTCTCATTGTCTGATAATGAGATTGGTCGTTGATGATCAACACAACCACAGTACCCACCCTCGACATATAAAAGAAAACAGAATTATGTCAATGTTCATGCGTATGTTTCTCATGTCTTTAGTTTAATCGAGTTTCGTTCAAAGTCATATGGTGGGCAGGCTTTTTTTTTTTTTGAAATAGTGTGTATCACTATTTTACCTTCCAAAAGCGGAACATCCTGCCTGACACATAATTAGGTACTTATAACGTTTACTTAAATATGTCATTTAAAATAAATATGTCATTGTCGTCTGTGCCATAAATACGTTACAGCGACATCCGAAATGTCTTCCCGGTTCTCGTTCTATCACTGAAGTTGAGTAATGTCGAGCCTGGTCAGTACCTAGATGGGTGACGGCTTTGGAGTACCACGTGCTGTAAGCTTGGGTGTGCGTATGGTGTGATGGATAACGGCTCGGAATTGTTAATCGGAGAGCCGAGTTCCAATTCCCGTTGGGTTCTTATGTTCACTTCCGCGCAAATACTCTTAGCAAAAGTAGGAATTCACCTCTCCTCGCCCAAGCTATGGGTTAATTAGTAAGACTTGTATCACTAAACCATTATTATCTCAAAAAATTTTACAATCTTCAAAACAAAAAAAGCCGTAAAAAACGAATCAGTCAATCAAATGGGTCTTTATGCAATTTGTGTATATAGATATATATGTGCAAGCATGTATTTTAACGTGTGCATTGTACACGCGTGTATTTATGTGTTTATGCCTATGCACTGACGTACAAGCCTAGGCATCTTTTTATGTGTGCGTAGGTAGTTTTTGCATATGTGCCAATGTGTCAACGAAGTTGGTATGTGGCATTGTTATGTTTAATTTCACCCACCCACTTTCTGAATAAGATGTATGTAATTGTTTTTCATTGCGCATATATGTACATTTCATTCTCTCTGTGGTGTGATGCGTGCAGTGCATATTTTGTTCCCTGAATTATTCCCTCCCAACCATGGGATTTTATTTATATGATATTATTTTTCACATTTTTTTTTAGACTTCTGAAGTTTGTTTTCTCTTTTACAACGGACGCTGAACTGCTATGTAATATCAATCCTCCTGTATGACAGTGAGTGCTGGATAATTTCCTCATGAATGAAGAGGAGACTTGAAGCAATAGAGATGTGGTCCTACAGAAAAAATACTGAGAACACTTTGGATGGAACATTAGTGCCACGAGGAAGTTTTAAGGAAAATGAAAACAAAAAGGACACTTGCACTAAGAATCAGAAAGAGACTGTTGAAATATTTAGGTGATATAATGCGGAAAGAGGGATATGCTGAGGGCAAGAGAGAAACAGCGAGTAAACTATCTAACGACCTTTTGTAAATAGATGGCAGAACAGGATCTGGGAGGGATAAATATTGTTTAGAGATGCGAAAAAAAGGAAGAGGTGGAGAGCTACGATCACCCACCTCCTGAAGGGTACAGCGCAAAGAAGAGGCTCATTCATCCGGGCAGCTGTTTTTTTTTTTTTTTCTGTAAATGTACTGAATCCTGTGTTTACTTCATTAATTCAAATTATAACACCAGCTGTTGTTGCCGTCGTATTCAACGTCGTCATCGACGATGGAATCGGATTCTTTACTTAATAAATGGCACAAAATTTGGGAAAAAGGCCTGATGAAATGAAAAAAAAATAAGATGAAAAATTGCCTCGAAGAAAGCTTACAAGTTGAAGTTAAAACTGTCATGGAGTATGACTCATTATTGAGATAAACAATTTTTTTCTTCCTTTCTCGAACAAACACCAGTATTCAACACGTAGCCTCTCTCTCTATCTCTCTCTGTGTACATGTGCACTTCGTGTGTTTATTTACATAAATAGGTAGGCAGGTGGGTAGACACATAGGTAGGTAATAATGAGTACTGTCAGGGTGGGTGAGTAGTAAACAGCGAGACACTAGACAGAGATAGGTCGGTTTAGTAGTGATAAGTAGTAGTAGTGTACATATTGTTTACCATTTTGAAATCAGTGCAGCCATCCATGCTACAAGTATATTTTTTAAACACTACCCTCCCGGCCAGACCATTTGTTGATAAATCAACTCACGTGACAATCAAATTGATTTTAGACTGAATGATCCAGGTGTTTGCTTCTGCTACTACGGCTGAGTTGTTGCTGTTCGGACGGGCTTTTTCACTGGACCAAAAAGAAGAAAGAAAGAAAAAAATTTAATCAAGGAACGCACTTCATTAGAGAAATGACATTTTCAAACATTCACCTTTGAATAATTCACTCGATTCCCTCGTTTAAATCTCTTTTTTATGTGAGTTTGGCAATACGGCAGCGATATCGTTTTTCGGAAGTTTACACTGAGTTGGACTTTAGGATATTTTTCGTTTAAAATGCTCAGCCCCCACAGGTAAGTCTGCTTTTTCCAAAGCTCCAGGTTCAAATTTACTATATATTGATATACTTTTAATACTCTCTAATATTTTTTTTCAGCATCTTACTAACAATTGCCAATTATTATTAATTTTATACTAACTTACCGGCGAAGTATTTTTGCTAGTTTATAAATTCCAAACGTCAATATTATCCGGTCACCTCATCGTGCTGTAGTTTTGAACAAGCTTGATTTGTAGATACTTTAGTAATGAGTTCGACCCTCACAAGGTGGCCTTGTGCCAAAACGAAGCAACGCTTAGTAAATATTTTTTTATATTTTTACTACACAGGATTTAAGCTCGATAAAACTTTCATTAAAATAATAGTTTTATTGGTTTTTTATTTCGAACCAATTCTTCCAAAATAGTTCGTTGTAGTTTTGTTTTCGGGTCATTACTTTTTCTAGAGCAGGCTTAATAATAATAAACTATAAGAAGGCGTTATATTTTAGCATTTAGAGTCTAGAGTGTATCCTAACCTCAGATCAGTGAGCGATACTAAAGTTTGAGAGCTAGATTTTAGAATACTAAATCAAACTTTTCAGTAGTTTAGGGAGGTTTATTTTTATTACATTCGACCGTATTGTCTTTATCGTTTTGCTTTAAAAAAAAAAACATGGTAGGACTTCATTCCCTGAATGACCAACTGCCGTTTCACTTTTAACTGTCATTGGCTCAATCAGCAAAACTTTCACCTTTATAACTTCATTAAAGTAAACTACTTTGCAAAATATATCTCAATGAAGTAAAATATATATGAAAACGGGCGTAAGTCTTTAATAAATGTCATCCAAATATCCTCAGGGAGAAAAAGCTAAAATTAATTTTGAAAAAATCTCTTATTGCGTTATTGATCCTAAAATGTTTTTGTTTAAAAGTTGACCGAATAATTTGTCAAAGGGATGGATGCAGTTGTACTGCTGTTATCCTCATATCTGGGCTTAGCGCGTATATAAAGAGTTTAAATCATTATTTTTAGACAAAAATTTTTACCCATTTTCTTTCTAATAAAAATAAGAAAAAAAAAATAAAAAGGTCATTTCAAATAGGCTTTTTTTTTCTCAACAGAATGTCGATTTCCAGGTGAAAATATTTTTTAACATTTCACTATCCGCGGTGATGTTGGCTTTGATGCTATTTACCGTGAATAACAAGGTTCTAATTATAGATAAAATTCATATTTAACTAAAACTGAGCAATTTTTTCTTTCTTTTTTTCTTGTGTAAGTTTAAATCATTCGAATCTAAGGATTTTTTCTATTAATTCATCCCAAAATATTAATTCACCCCAAATAAAAAAGAATTTATATTTACTAATATTCACACCAAATTCTCCCAGAGCGAGTGCCATTGAATTCCGGTTGGGTTGACCTTTGCAATCGCCCCAAATGTGGGCGACTCTGGTGCTTTATTTCTAAGTATGGGGTCTACGTTCGCGCTCACCCCGATAAACACGCTAAAGACATTTTTAAAAAATTTTTTTTTTTTTAATTGTAAAAATTCCTTGTAAGTAACTCGAATATCATCCACACTTACAAAATGTGAATAACTCCCTAACTTTTGGTAATTTTGATTCTGAAGGCTGAAGTTGTTGCGAGGCAAACAAAACAAATTCTGATTTAATGTTGATAATTTAAAAAGACTGCCAAAAATGTAATTTAAAAAAAAAATAAAACTTTGATTTAAAATTTATAATTTTGGTGGGTGAATTAGTATTTGTGATAAGTAAATTTACGTTATTAACAAAAAAGACCCAAATCTAATTTCGAGTCCTTAAAATGCCGATAAAAATCCATTTTTAAATAATATAGATCTCTCTTGGATTATATAAATGAATCTCCCTAGCCCCAATATATAAACGTGTATGCATATTTAATGGTAATTTCAAACAAAAAATTCGTTAAATCTATACAGGCACGCATGCGCACACCTTCAGAAATAATACATATACAGCCAAATTTATATATCGCTGCATATACACGCACACAATTGTATAAACATATGTATGTATGCAAAATAGCAAACAAACATTCACACTCTCACTTACATATATAAAAACAAATATATACTTAAACACGGTTTTATGAAACCACGTGAAGCACCACAAGTAAAGATGGGGTTAAAATTTATGTGCCGTGTCTTTTCAGGACGTGGGAGATCATTATTGATCACAACTCCCTATCTTTTGTAACTCTTAGTAATATGTGTCTTTTTTTCTATCCCTCCTAGTCCCCTCAGTTTACAGAAGCTTGTTATGTAGGTCACTGAATGCTTCCTTCTGTCTCTCTTGTCTTCAAGATGTCATGTGAGTGCCAAATTCTCCAAGCCCTCTTTCTTCATTATGTGCCCTTCTCAAGCGTTCGCGTTCTTTTGCATCGTTACAGGTGATAAAAAAATGGGTTTTGCATGTCAACAGAAAATGAAAAAAAACAATGTTTATCACAACATAAAATAAGAAACCGATGCCAGCGCGCGCGCACACACACACACACACACAACCAGAACTCCATCTAGTCATTGTTTTTTGTTTGATGCAACATGAATGGTCGTTCATGATGCGCTACTGCAATAGGGAAAGGACATCACTGAAGACGTTTATTGCTAACAGCTTGATCGAATAAACGAAGTATTACGTCGAAAGTTTCCTAAGCAGAGAAAGGTGTTATTCTCCAGTATGACAATGTAAGGACTCACTTAGAAAAAAATAACCCAGGAAAAAATAACATCCTTAGGTTGGGGATTCTTTCATATCCTCCCTACTCACCAGATTTAACATCTACAGATTTTAATTTGTTGCGGTCACTAGAACATTTTATAATTTTTATTATTCGGAAACAAAAAAAGTGAAAATAGTCTTTCAAAAATTTTCGGGATTACTTTAAATGTAGAATCGAAAAGTCACCTTCCGGTCGGGCTGCACTCTTTGAAAATGAAGGTGATTTTAATTTTTTATTTATTTATTTTATTTTTTTTTTTTTTATAAATAATATTTAAATAAACTTACATTTCTGTCTATATTTCTAAGATGTGAAAATTGTAAATATTTACACTATTTACATCGGTCGGACTGTTGTCTTCATCTTTATTTCCATATTCACGACGTTTCGACCGTTGTACGCTCTGACCTTCTTCAGGTGATATATGTTGGAATTTCGAAACTTGCCCTTTATTTAGTCCACGAGAGTAGATTATTCTAATTCTATTTTTTTTTTTTTTTGGATATCTCAGTTTCAGTTAACGCAAAAATCTCCTACGCCGGCCAAGCATAGACATGAATATGGGGATCAATAATACTAGAGCAAAACATCGATAACAGAAATTGTAACATAAGCTCTGGTCTAAAATAAAAATGTTTACTGAGGCATTAAGTTTATAAGTCCCAGAAATCCACTCAATGACACATGGCCTAGTGAATAAAAGTGTTGGTTGAGTAATCCAAAAAGTGACTTGACCCCAAAGAGTTGTGAGTACCTGACCACATCAGAGAGAACAAAAATTTGAGTTACTAAGGAAAATCAACTGAGATATCAAAAAAAAAGGCACGGCATGTGTGGACTTAGAACAATCTAACCCCGTAGACTAAATAAAGGGTTCGGTTCGAAATTCCAACGTATATCATCTGAGGAAGGTCGGAGTGTACAACGGTCGAAACGTCGTGACTATAGCAATAAAGATGAGGACATAGTCTGAACAATGTAAACAGTGTAAATAACTTGCCTTTGTTTTTACATTGTTTCTTCTCAAACGTAATTTACTTTCACACCTTAAATGAACTCTGAAGTTGGCATTTTTTTGTTTACTTTTACGATTTGCTTTGTCACTGTACATATAATCATGATGGTAAGTGTTGACATATTTGCTTAATCAATTCTACTCCTTGTTAGCATGGGTTATATAAACATCTAATAAATTTTAAAACTATGTTAACGTTATAACGCAAGTCAATGTTTTCACAATAAAATTGGTATTAACCAAGTGAACCAAATATAAAGTAATATCCTGATATTTACACGAGCAATTGATCATGTAGGTTTCAGGTTATATCTAGCCTCATTTAGAATAACTAATTTGGGAGGTGTCAGGTTTTATATGCAACGTTTGACATATTTTATTTATTCATGAAGCCCAATGATATAGTCAACACAAGCGTATTTGATCAATTCAATGCCTTATATAACTTAATAAAACATTAGTGTATTATTTTACATGTTAATATAGGCTTCTTGACGTTCTGTAACATTCATCAGTCTTTTAGTCATAGATTTTAGCTATTTCAACCTTAATATAACTTTCTGTAGTTTTTATTACGTCTCAGAAATATTTACATGAATACTTCTTCCATTTTCATGTACAATTCTTTTAATGATTATTACGTATATTCTAATGGATTCCTTTTTAGAGAGGTTGGGATAATTTCTGTCTGAATTTATAGCATGGGGTGTTATCATTATTTGCACTAGGACTATTGTCCTCATCTTTGTTGTTATCACAACGTTTTTTTCATTGTGCTCACTGGCTTCCTTCAGGATTATGTCGATCCGAGTAAACTACAGGGAACTCCGAATTGAGCTCTTTATTTAATCTACGGGGGTAGACAGTTCTCATTTCACTGCCCATGTCTAGGTATATTCTTATTTTTAGTACTTCTCAGTTATTGTTGTCCAATTACATACTCCCCGGCCCAGGAATTGAACTCAAAATTACTATGTCACTAAATTCACGAACCAACTTTTTAATTCACTAGGCTATTATCCCGTAAACTATTGATTAAAACGTATGTTCCTGAATTTGGTGACATCGTAATTGTGAATTCAATCTCTGGGCCGGACATTGTTTACTTGCATGCAGTGGAAACAAGGCGAGCAAGAATTGAGCAGTACTAAATTTAAGAACTAGACGAGATATCTCTACATATGGGCAGTGGAACGAGAACAGTCTAGCCCCAAAGATTAAATAGACGGTTCAATTTGGAATTTCCTGTAGGTTGCTCGGGTCTATATATACCTGAAAAAGGCCGAATAAATAGAAACAAAAAGGAAACTTATACTTAACATCAAGAGATAGTTGAAATTCTAGGATACATAATGACGAAAGAGGGCTTGGAAAATCTGATACTCACAGGACAGATTAAAGGCAAGAGAAACAAGAAAATAACGCATAATATACTTAGCTTTAGTAAATGGAGAGTAGAACAGGGTTTAGGAGAAATAGCAAAAAGTCAAAATTTATTAAGAGCTACAAGGGATAGGAAATTGTGGAGATCCATGATCGCCAACGTCCCGAGGGGGACTCGGCACATAAAGAATTTTTCTCCGCCATTGAGCAGTACGATCAAGGTCAGAGAAGAGATCAGAAGAAGAGACCATGCCACACCTTGACAAATGCCTTTGGGATATCTAAGGCGACCACTGTGGTGATTAATTTATTATCAAGCAATTCACTTATTCTATTCGTAACGTCAGAGGATTTAGAATAGTAAACCCCATCCTGTTTTTAGCGAAGGAACTTGTTTATGTTGAGGTGATTTCCTTTTTGGTTCATAATAGCCTCAAAATATTTGATGACATTGAAGAAGTTGATGGGGCGATATTGCAGCGGGTATGAGCGCTCACCGCATACTTGACACCTTCCATAGACGTGAGAAACATTTCTCCTTCAGGCAGTGGTTAAACAATTTTGTCAAGATTAAGACTAGCTCTGAGTTAAGGTTATTAAGAACAACTACAGGAATTTCATCCAGGTCAGTAGCTTCTGTAGAGTGAAGACTTTTTTTTATATAAATCTGGAAACTTCCCGAGCTGAGACAGATATCGCAAAGTTTGTGTTTCCTGAGATGACGGAAGTCAGGTAGAGGATGGCTCTTTTCGTCTAGCGTGGAGGCAAAGTTCATTGCAAGGATCCTAACCTTATCTGACAACAGACTATATAACATTCATAATGGAAAGCTCTGGCGGTTTGCCTCTGTTGAGAATCTTATTTGTAATTTTCTAGAATTCACGGGAGCCAAGCTTTTTGTTTTCAACTTTGGCTTGAATTGCTTGTGTTTGACAACAGTGTATGATTTGAAGCTATCTCAGTCAGCTTTGGCGTATTGGTTGGTTCTTCTATGAAAATAGGAATCGGAAGAAGCCTTCGGTTTGGTATCAATTTTGACATTATCCGGTGAATGGCCTAAGTGTCCAAGGAAATTAACGCTTCAGGGGAGCATTTGTCAATATAGGAGGTAAGGAAGAGGTCTACATGCTTAGCACAATGTCCAGTTATATCAGGGACACGAGTAGGCTTATCCACAATCTGGGTTAATTCATATGCGATGGAGAAGTCACGTCAGTATTTACCTTGTTCGTCGGTTAATATGTCTGAGTGGACAAATCATTCCTTATAGTGAATATTGAAATCCCCACAAATATGAATGGTAGCCGAGGGCTGATCAGAGAGGATATCATTAATATTCTCAGCTATTCTGTCAAACATTACAATATCGTTAACCTGTGGACAATAGACAGTGAAGAGAACGGACATACTCTGAACGAGGGCAACGCAGAAAGGTATATAAGTGTAGTTTCGAGACAAAAGACTGTTACAGTTAAAATAATTAGCTCGTAGAATGCATTAAAATACGTCATTTATTATTGCATAAAAACAGCAGAAATTACCGCCAATTTTTAAATAATAAAATTGATTTCTCTCTGTCGGAAGGTTGAAGATTTCCTCTGTTAATGATTTGTGACATTTGGAATGAAACGGTGACTGAAAATTTTCTGGTTTTGAAATCAAACAAATATTTTGTCATTCTCTACATAGAAATAAAGAAAAATACAAAAGATAATACAGTTGAATCTGGGTTCACGAATTTAATTCGTTCCTGAAGGCCGTTCGTAACCTGAAATGTTCGTAAACCGAAACTACATTTTCCAATAGGAATCAATGTAGAGAAAAAAGTCACAGTCCAATAAAATTGGAAAAGAAAAGCACGCCACAACACACGAATGTATACAACACGGTAGTCGACTCGGAAATTATTCCGTTCGGGTTAACTCGGCTCTGCTCGGCTCGGTTCGACAATGTTGTTCGAGAACCGAAATTTTGTTCGATAACCGAGGCATTTTCATCTCGAATTTTCTGTTTAAAAATCGATTTGTTCGGCATGTGAGACTTCCAGTCAAATCCATTACATTCACTTACGTGCTAATACCCTTGGGAAAGGTATGAATCCTCTTCTCTCCCCAGCTATGGTTAAATAGCAGGACAGACCGGGTTCTGTAGCCTTGGATGGCAACTGGTCTACCACAGAAAGAAATAGCAAGCTACTACAGGAAAAATCTGCCTTATCAGTCATGTATCGAAAGATACATGATCGCCTAAGCGTGTATCACGCATGGCACATAACTGAAGGTGCTGTAAATTTGGATGTGTGGGTAGTGTAATGGATAACTGCTCGTTTCTGTCGTTGTGCCTTACGATCTTCTTCAGTTGTATATCGATCGGGTAACTTACAAGGAATCCTGAACTGAACCCTTTATTTAATCTACAGGGATAGACTGTTCTCGTTCCACGACCCATGTCTCGGGATATCGTCCGTGTCGCGAAGTGTGTACGAGCAATAACTGAACTATAAATAAATAAAAGCTAGACGATAGTGGAACAGATGGGCAGTGGAATGAGAACAGTTTACCTCAGTAGATTAAACAAAGGATTTAGCTTAGAATTCCCAGATCAATATATACCCGAGGAAGACCAGAGGGAACAACAACTACGGAAACGTTGTGATAACAACAAAGATGAGGACGACAGACAAACCTATTGTGTTCATGAAATCTACAATAAATTTACAAGCATTTTTTTCTACTTAGGTCATTCGTCACACGGTTAATACGCTTCGTGTATTTATTTAGCATTACATTTTAAACTCTGTGCTTAAGTCTAATTATCAGCAATGACCTAAATTCGATAACATTATCGTTATTGAATAACCCAGAAAGCATTAGAAATGTTTATTTTTAAATCTTGTTTGTATCCCAATTTAACAGTCCGCACCTTATTACAAATTACACAAACTTTTTCTGCTTCGGTGTATACACCAAACAATGAAACCAACACTAAGTAAAAGGAATTCAATCGTTGAGTTCTTCTCATGTTCATGACTTCTGGTTGTTCCGTTTATGACGTCATTATGACGTTTTAAACTTACAAAAATGCAATAATATTTTAAACATATTTATACAATAATATCGTTCCTAACTATGCCAATAAACTATATTTTATAGATAAACACTTATCAATCGACAGAAAGTTTTTTCTTTTCTATTCACAACATCTATTGGAGTCATAAGCGAAAAATATATTTATGTAATAAATGTGAATTTCAGCATGTCACTGTGTCACATTTTTTAAAACTTTACTCTTAGAGGCCGTAGCTCAACATATCATAACATTTTGACGCGAGCAAATTAAAAACATTCCAAGCAGGATCCGGACCCGTAAGTTTTCATTACTGTGATTGTTTTCGGCGATGTTTTTAAAATGATTTTTTGCGACAATTTTTTTGTACGATAAAAATTTTTATAACTTGGAAATAAATTTGGGAATAATCGTAATTAATTGCGAAAGTCGCCCATGAAATAAAAGTAATTGTTTATAAGGAAAGTAAGGGCCTACGTACATTAAATTGTCTTTAAATTAAGTTGCGGCAGAAGAATTATCGTTGAACTTTTAAAAATTAAGTTTAAATATTAAGGCAATACTTAAATGCAGTGATCACTTTTGAGTTATTTTGTAGTTTATTGTTCCCTATCGCATCTAACCCTCCCTACCTATTGTGATGAAGGCCTGATCAAGAGCCCTCCGCAGGAGCTAGATTAAATGTCGTGTGATAAGGCGGTTTTTAAGCTTGTGTGTGCGTGAGTGAGAGAGAGAGATGAAATAATAAATAAAATTAAATGTTCACATATTGTTTCATCCCTGAGCTTCGCAAAGAGTGTATCTGCTTTTCAAGAGACTTGATTGTAAAAGTATACAAATAAGCGTGAAGTCGGTGTAATCTCTACGAAAATCCGAGTAAAAGAAAATAGATGGACATTTAAATTTTTTATTATTTTTATTATTCTCTCTCACTCTCTCAATGAAATATAATTACAAAAACTGTTTGCCTTAAAAACGTTATCTTCCCAAAAGACGTGGTCAACCATCCATTTTTCTTTTTTCGAAACACAATCTCGCTATATATATATATATATATATATATATATATATATATATATCAATCTCTACTCTGTGTTTCAAGGAATTACATCCACTCTTTAACTGACTTGATCATATTTTTACCTTATTATTATTAATAATAATAATGTTCTATGTCTTTATATTGAGCACTATAATTACAAAGACTGCTTCTCTTAAAAATGTTATCTTTCAGAATTACCCCGATCGACCGTTTTTTGATTAAATGCAATTTTCGTTACACACGCGCGTGCGCACATCACATACACATATTACAATTTTGATCGTATAAATGCATCTTAGTAAGTCCGCAGTCTGATATAAATTTGATATGAAATGTTCACTGTATAAAGTTTTATCAATATTGTTAATATTCTCCACTGACTGAAATGCCATGACGGAAAGACAGCGTGTTGAAAAATAAATATTTCATGCGTAAAATTAGTGATGTACACACGTATGTAGCTGTAGATATTACAACTTAACGGACCTCTTCATTATAAAATTTTATTTGATGCAAACATTTTAGACAAGTAAGAACGGATTAATCTGAAAGATCTTGATTTTAAATAATTGAAAATACTTAATCATCAATGAGAATAATCCAGTTGTACTTAGGAATTAGATCAACATAACTCCAGTCGATCAAATTAATGCTTCCGTTTGACATTACCGGAAGGTTACCAAATGATAGACGCCAACATGAAGATGTCATAGCGTCTGATAACATTGAGATAAAAACAACAAAGCCTGGTTTGAAAGAACTCTATATTCTCTTGATATTTATATAGCTCATTGTTGATGTTTTTAGTCTAAATCTTACACAAATTTTATCAGCCACTGCCAATCCTATACTTATACCAAGCGACTTTTATATTAAAAAAAAGAATAAATGGATCGTTAAAATACAAAAACATAAAATCTAGCATTAACAGTCTACAACAAATATTTATTGAATTTGCCTCATTTGTGCAACTGGTGTTTGCGACTGGTAAGCCGACGGCTCTCTAACAAAGCATGTCATGACCGTTTGCGGGAAGTGAAAATGTGAGTATTCAGACCTATAACGTATTTTTCATAGGAAGCCAAAAAAAAAAAAATCCGGATTTGAATTTAATTGGTCGGTTAAAATGGTAAAGACATAAAACAGGGCTTTTATTTGCAGCTGGATGTGAATCAGGTCATAGCTGATAAACTGGCTGAAGTTGTAAATGTATTGACAAATGTAGACGGTTTAAACGTGAAAAAAAAACTGCTGCACGGATTCAATAATAGTATGTCTGATAGGTCCGACCAAGCAAAACTGGTAACTGTTCTTGAAAATGACCTCCAATCAATCAGTCGTTAACTGAATTCCTGACAAATCGACCATGGTGAGAATGCGAACGTTCTAACCACTCGGCCACGTTCCCATATCATAAAGAATATCTAAATAAATAGCAGGAACACCGGACCATGTGTGGCAGCAATATTCTAAGCATAGGCGAATGGTAGACTTATAGATATGTAAGAAATTCTGGATAGAAAAATTGTCTGGCACGACGCAGTGAACCAGCTTTCTTAGTGCTGACCTACAGTATTATTACTGCGTGTGAGCGCAACACGCCAAGTGACGCTGGGGTACGAATTTTACAAAACCCAATATATCCATCATGACACTCCCTCTGATAAGGGGCACGTGTATCGCAGCCAAATGTGTGCAATATGGTAACAGGTTTTGATAAAAGATTAAGATCTCACCAAAGTAAGTAATACATTGTAACTATTTTGGTTGGTTTATTTTCTGGGGGCGCCTGTAATGCCGCCATAAGGACTTTCTCTTGTACAATAGAGTGCACAATCTGAAAGAGATGGTTAGCCAGTTGCCAACACTAGAAACCATATAAAAATCTATGATTCAATTGCACTACGGATGATTTTAACTTTGAGATCATTTACGTTGGGAGTATCAAGCAAGCTTTTAAACAACAGGCACATTAAAGGGTAAAATTTAATAAAACAAAATGATTATCTATGTTTAATGTCAGATTTTACAAGTATATGAATAACTGCATGTTGATGTAATGGGCATCACCAATCCAACATTAACATATCGTATAACACCGTTGAATTTTAACTGGTTTTTAAAGCAACCAATTAGCAGAATATTCTTTTGACGTGCCATTAGTAGTGATTTCACAAACATGGCCGCCACTCTTGTTAGCCTGAAATCAATGAGATATGCTTTAACAACCTTCCAGCGAATGAACCCTATCGAGAAAAGTGCCCGAAAATTTTGTGAGTAAAAGAAAAAGATGAATTTAAGCACAGTAATAGATTAGCGGCAAGGTCTCATCAATTTACAGTCAAATTGGCCAGATGCAACCGTTAGTTCTATAACAGATTCTTTTCTCACACTTCTCGCATGTGGAACCCTCTCCCGGCACCATACTTTCCGGTCAACTTTGATCTTCAAAAATTTAAATGCAATATCAATCGTTATCTACTGTCTTCCGGATTACTCTTCTACTGTTCTCGCTCCTTCATAATGTTTTCTGTTTTCTAATTCTTGAACACGCAGTAACTCCTTGCGTCTTAGTGGCTTTACGGCCTTGCTTGGAGGGAAATTCGATTAAGAAAAATATCAAGAAAACATAATTTTCAATGAGTGCTGCCAGTTACTATAGGCGTGAACAATCAGAAAGTAATAATGACTACAGGATTTAATATTCAGTTGATGAAAATCTTTATACCTTTTGAATCGTTTTAAATTTAAAATAAAGTAGTTATAATTTATCTTCTATTAAAATAAATAAAAATTATATCCTGGCAATAATCTTTTTATATAACCCTAATAAAATGCATGGGAACCTCACCGTTCAAGGCTGCTGAGTTCCTCTCGCTAGACACTTCACACATTTGCACATGTGTCGGAACTTAGCTGAGTAAATACGTATTTCGGGCGTCTCAGCGTTGAGTAAAAGTGAATAAACTTGTCTTGCAGGCAATTACTAACATAACTTACTGCGTTCAACACTTGTGAACTTGCATTCTACTAAACTAAGCTTCTTTTATGTGCCCTGTCTCTCAGGGCGTAGGTGATCATGGCACTCCACAACTTCACGTCTCTTGCAATTATAAACAACGTTTAACTCTTTATCATTACTCTTAGTTCTCGTTCTACCGTTATGAGGCTCTTCGGCACGTGAGCGATCATGGCTCTCCACAATTTTCTCTCTCTCTCTCTCTTGTTGCGCTAAACAGCGTTTAACTATTTAGTCCCCATCCTGTCATCCATTCATACAAATTCGTTCGGTTGGCGTCTCCTTCTCTCAATATACCCTGTGACTATAAAAATTTCCAAGCCACGTTTCGTTATAATGTGTCCCAGAAATGTCAACCCTCTCTTTCTGATTTTAAGAACAAATGTCCTTTTCGTTCCCATTTTCTCTAAAATTTCCTCTTTGGTCAAATATTTTTTCAATGATATTCTCAGCATCCTTCTGCAGAGACATATCTCCGTCGCTTCGTATCTCTTCATCATTTATAGGCTTGAAACACCGGTTACGCAATGTCGAACATGGTCAGTACCTAGATGGGTGACCGCTTAGGAATACCAGGTGCTGTAAGCTTAGATGTGCTGAATAATGATAATGACTCGAAATTGGAAATCAGAGAGCCGAGTTCCAATTCCAGTCAGGTTTGTTATATTCACTTGCGCGCAAATATGCCTGGGAAAGATATGAATCCACCTCTTCCCCCAACCTATGGGTTAAATAGTAGGACCCGTATCAAGAGAATCATTATTATCTCGCCAAAATTTTATAATCTAAAAATATTTTCTGGCTTTAATTAACCTACAAAAGGTTGAGAACCCGTAAAAAAAAAATCAATCCATCTTCATCTGTAAGGAAATTATCTAGTATTCAGTGCCATACAAGAAGATTGATATGATAGATATGCCATAGCAATTCAACACACTTTTCTTTCTTTTCGTTTCTAACAAAATTTTCTTACGTATTCTTTGCTTAGTTTCTTAATATCTTCTTCCGCTATTCTGATGCACTTTCGGATATTTGTGCCACACTTTCCGTTATCCATAACTACACTGCCCCAATGGGTAACCTTTTGCATCTGCTTGCTTCTGATGTCTCTAATTCATAACTTTGATTACCTCTTTTGCTCTCTTTTTGTCTTCTTGTAGTTAATATTTCATCCATTCTCACTTTCCTTCACTACCTTCTCTAAAGTAGTTTTCATAGTTTTCCTTCTGTGTCCTTCATCAGAATAGTGTCATCCGCGTTATCTTCTAAGATTATAGCCGCCGAAAATAAATCCTGTTTGGACTACTAGTTCTCTTAGCATCGTCTCGTTAATAGATTTTAATTTATTCCAAGTTTATATTCTAATTAGTATTTGTTAAATTTAATTTAAATGAAATTGACGTTATCTATTTGTTGTTGTTTTTTTTTTTCGTTTGTTTTTATCTTTATTTGATAAACGGTACACTCAATTATGACAACTTGTGAAAATGTTTAATAAATTGATATGTATCGAAAATAGAAAGCGGGAAAGTAATGTTGTCTCCGCCCCTTTATTTACGCACGTATGGGTAGAATATAAACAAATGAGCAACTCTGCAACAATCCCGAAGCCAACGGTGAGGCTCTCTTCCCACTCCAAACAAATGAGTGTTTACTTTCTTACATATGGAAACTGCTGTTTGAGCTTAAAGCCAATAAGTAGAAAATCAACAAAGTCGAACATTCCTAGCTGCATCCATCAATGCTACCTAAAGAGAAAATGGGCGGTTAGATCTCTTTGTTAATGCGACGAGGCCAGTAAATTTATTACTGTATTCATAGTTACCCAGAATTTTCTTTTTTAAAATTTGCGTAAGGGTAAATTTTGACATCTGTAGAATAAAACGGCCAGTCTTGGCATTGACTTGATCGACCCATTAAGGTAGGATTTGACACATGGTCTTTTCTTACGTGGGGTGTCCAAACACATGCATATTGTTCAAGGACAAAAACTGTCCAATCCTGGCGACCACTGTTACGCTGGCGTCGATATTACATCGACCCGATCTCTCTTGGTGCTATGAGGAAGGTGCTGTCATATATGTGCATGGATAGTCACCATACAAACGGTTCATCCCCGATATTGAGCACTCTTCTTCATAAATATTACAAATTTTCAGCAATGTATAAGTTCGCTAAATTTACTTACGTGCAAATACCCTTGGAAAAGGTATGAATCCATCTCTTTTTTTCCCAGGCAGCAATGGATATATAGCAGAACAGACTGGGTCTTATAGCCTTGGATGGGAAACGAAAGAGAAGGAAAACACTGAGTTCAAAACATCCAATTATGGGTTAAATCAACCCGCAATTGTCCAAGCGTTGTGTGTACGGCTACACCCCTGAAGGCATGGCCAATCATGGAGTGGTTCCTCCAACAGCCCTGGAGACACACACACACACATATATATATATATATATATATATATATATATATATATATATATATATATAATTCACGGTGGGGTAGTGAATAGCGGCTCGGAATCAATTACATTCACTTACGTGCTAATATTAATACTCTTCTTCTCCCACCAGCTATGGGTAAATAGCAGGACAGGTTCTATAGCCTTGGATGGCAACTGGTCGAGGAGAAGGACAACTCTGAATTGAAAACATTCGTAGTGCACCAGGTCTCTGTATTCGGGCCTTCAGAAAGTGCGGTTTGTCCCGCACAAAGCCTTCACCACTATAATCAAATCATGTGGTGGTGTTTGGCTGTCGGTTCCTGCTTGACTCTCATACGTCGAATACGACGGGAGAGTCCACCATATATATATATATATATATATATATATATATATATATATATATATATATATATATATGACAAGAAGAAGAAATATTCTCAGGGACTGTTATCATTTGCTGTGATAAAGTCCCTCAGAGAACAAAACGCGTCGCTTAAGATAAGTTTCCCTTTTGTCTTTTTTCATATTGTCCTTTTACAGACATACCATACCTGAAATTATATATATATATATATATATATATATATATATATATATATATATATTATAATTCCCAAGAGGATAGAATCCAGGTAGAACTCAATGTCCAGGACACAGTAAGAATATAATAAAGCCTTTTATATATATATATATACTAAATGGATTGCTGACGCCAGTATCCGGTAGAATAGAAGATTGGCTTTCAGATTCTAACTTCAATTCAGAGCGGGTGAGTGAAATCTCCAAGTACTGGGTTAATAAGCTTCATTAATTATAATTCATTACAGCAAACACACAACAAGAATGCATAATTTATATCATTACGAAATTAATTTGCTGCTTTTACAAGTTTGGTTGCATAAGTTTGGTCGCTCTAATTTTATAACAAAACCAGCTAAATCTACATTAGGGGATGGGGCTCCAGATTTATAAACAGTGTAAATGTGGGCAGCTGAATTTAGGAGTGGAAGGGAGAGTCTTAAAGATGACCCAACGTCTGGACGTCCTGCAACTGCTACCACTGCGGGAAAATATTGATCGTGTTCAGCACAGGGAATAGATGACTATAAACCAAATAGCCAATGCTATTAACATATTCCATGAGTGTTGAGAATATTCTGAACAATAAACATGATATGACGAAGGTTTATGTTTGGAAGGTGCCACGTCCTCTGACACATGATCAAAAGCGCAACAGGCCGATCACATCACGGGAAAATCTGACATTTTTTTAGGTAGATCTAAAGAAGGCCAAGGTGGTTTCGTCTGCGGGGCAGTTGATGGCCTCAATCTTTGGCATGAAAAAGGCATTGTATTTATTGACTATCATCAAAAGTGCCACATTATAGATGGAATGTACTATGCCAAATTGCTGAGGCAGTTACGAAAGGCTATGTATACCAAACACCCTGGACAACTAACGAAAAGGGTTTTGTTTCATCAGAACAATGCTCCAGCACACAAATCCTTGATTTCAATGACTTCTGTGCGTGATTGTGGCTTTGAACTTATTGATCACCCTCCTTATTCCCCTGATTTGGCCGCATTTGACTATCAACTGCTCTTCAACATGAAAAAAATACTTGCCTGGGAACCAGTATCGCACTGATGATGACGTCATATATAGAAAAAGTATAAACGACCCCAAGGGGGATCATGTTGAAAAATAAACCTCACTTGGTCTCATTCCATGATAGTATATTCGTCTGTCTATGAACTTTTCAATCGACCCTCGTATAAGGTCAATAAGAAAAGGAAACTTTTGATGTGTACAAATAAGTTGAAATGAAAAATTATCTTACTTGGCAATGGGAGTCTATTGTATCCTGTATTTGTATTGAAGGAAGAGTTTAGTTAGTAAATGAGTGAACAATTCAGTGCAACAGTTCAAGCTTTAGACGAGACATTAAGCTCTTTACTGATTTATAAATTAAATGTTTTAATATTTTCAATGATATTTGCCGAATACCCGTCTTGTGGACAGAGATGCTGTAACAGAACTTCTAGTGCCTCTATAACATTTCTGCACAAATAACAATTTCAGCAGGACATCTATCTTCTGAAGGTCCGTTTTGTCATTATTCTAAGTCCACTTCATTTTCAAATCTGGACATAGCTCATCTTTCTTAAAACATTGTGGACTGGCGCCACAGAATCATGAAAAAAGAACTACCAAATAAACATCACATCACTTGACGACTTTCAACAACGGCCATAACTAAAATGAATAGCACATGTAAATCGAAGAGAAAATAATGACAAAATCAAGATGTTGGTGTTTCACATGACTTCAAAAAAAAAAAGATTAGGAAGGAAGTCCTCACCAATACTGGGAAGAGCGATAACAGGGGATATGAGAAACCTATTTTCCTGAAAAATTGTTTCAATAGAAATATTTTATAAACTTCAATCGAAAGTAACACTGGCTGCTTAGTCGGTCAATGAATGTCGTATGTTTCCTGATATAATCAGAGAAAGATTTTTCTGTTATACTAGTACTACTAATAATAAAAATGAATTCAACAAACTTAAATTATTTTTAGAAGCCAAGATTACATTTATTTTAAGATTTTCTTTAAATGTAAACGCTCTGATTCTTTTCTCTTAACTTACGACTGATTTTTGACAAAGCTGATATAATATAAATTTGTTTTAACCTAGCTGGAAGGTCATTTTTATTATTCCCGAGCCTGCCTTCTCCAGCGGATGCGAGGGATAGTGTTCATTAATGTGTCTGAATGCGTGTATAATATTGTCCGTGTCTGTGGGTAGTTTATTTTACTGATTAAATGTAGTACATTTTGGTTAGTTGTCTGCCACGTTTAGGGATGTGGGAATTTAATTTTAAAATGAATTTTAACTCGGCTGATTGGTAATTTTGTTGGCCGCTAAAAGGATGCATCTAACGTTATAAATACTATGGTCCGGTTGAAATGTAAGCTAATGTGAAATTTCTATTGTCTCTGATATTTATATTGTAGGAAATTCTGTCGTCCAGGGATTTTTTTTATATTAAATATGGGAATGTCCTAATTCCAAACAATAATGAAATAAAAATGTAGAAATTTACAAACATATGTACATGAATTCAAAATAATAAAAATATTCAAAATAGTATTTAGTTGAGTTAAAGTTTTGGGGTAATTGGTTCACAGAAAAAAAACTGTGGTTGAGAAAAGACTTTTAAACTGCTGATACACAGAAAAAACCTGTGGTTGAAAAACAACTTAAATCGTTAGCGAAGATTCACTGACCGTTTTTGTTGTTGTTGGAAGTCGGCGACCTATGTTTCGTCCAGTACGCGCGGGAGGTGGGGGAGGAAAAAGCTATATAGCTATGTTGGCTTGTGTTAAGCATGGAGACAGCCGTATCTCTGATCCCGAAAGTCGAAATTTGAATTTCTATAAGAAATTTTTCCCGAAAGAAGGCTCGAGAAAAAGTTTCAGATTTCGCAGATTGGTCAAATATTACACATAGCGATGTTAATTTCTAACCAATAGACATTTTGCTTAAAACGGTGTGTGCTGTTCAGTGGATTGTTTTTGGCATGTTTTTAATATTGTCTGTTATTGGTAGAAAATAAAGTTTGGGCGCGTTTTAATATGGTATGTATGTATGTAATTGTTTTAGAAATGGGGTTTATTTCATATATATATAATGATAAAATGGGGCACTTCGACGTGGTATAATGGTTATCGAACTTGTCTCACTAGATCAATTACGACTGAGTAATGACTTCGATCCTCACTGTGCGCTCCACACTTTTGCCTTGTGCCACATCTCAGCTACCTTTAAAAAATATTTGAGAGCATCGATGTGGTGTAATGGTTAGCAAGTTTGTCTCACTAAATCTATTACAACTGAGTAGTGAGTTCGATATTCACTGGGTGCTCCACACTTTCAGCCTTGTGCCACATCTAAGCTACGATTAGAAAATCACTATATGATAAAATATTGATTTAAGGTATACTATATTTATGGGCTAGTGCTCAATATTAGAGTTAGAGCGTATGTAAATATAAAAGTGGACATTGAAGTCAACACCCAGCGGCGATAGTCTGTTTCATGCTTATACGCAAACGTTAGGCCTGACGACTGCCTATAAATATGAAACAAATTGCCACCACTGAATGTTTACTTCAGTGTTCACTTGTATGCATATATATATACATTTCTGGGAAAGAACGCATAATCTGGCGCGATAATCTAAGGTTAACTTGTGATTTCGTACTTGCACAAACACCGACGAATTCAGAACTTCATCTTCCCATTTACCAACGGTGTCAGACGCTGGGATTGTCTCTCAGGTTGGTATTATCAAGGAGATACCTCATTAAAAAATCAACCAATAGTGGGATCTGAACTCTGGTTTCAGGGTCGGAACGATTCCTAACTCTCTAACCACTTATCCATGCGTAATGATGAAAACACCATTTATTTAGCGCAGCAAATATTTATTTTTCATCACAATTCCCTTCCTTATTAATTCCTTTAATACATTTGGCAATATTAATCACAAAGATTAAATTTTATATAGTAAAATCTTCTGTGCTAAATTCAGCTATAAGCTACGTATCAGGCTGTCGGTATATTGTCCGTCTACTTGTCTGTTTCTCTCTCTCTCTCACACACACACACAGAGTTTAAAATCTGTTGTATATGTCGGGGAATAGAGCTCAACATCAAAGATAGCATGTTTACAGGCATAGACAATGAATATAGGAATGTCTTCCATGGTGATTCAGTTTCACGACAATGCGATTTTGGCCTGAAGATCGCATCTTTCACTCTTTCTCTCTCTTTCTCTCGTTCCTGTCTTTGAGAACACTGGTGAACCTTTCTGAACCATCGGAATAGTGTCTTATTAGTCTTCTACCTCTTTTTGGCAAAATAACAGGATCTAATCAACGCCAAATTGGTTAAGCATCCACTTCGCATGGCTTTCTTTCAGACAAACAATATGGCTTAGTTTTATTTCTCTAGATCAAGTGCCGCTGTGTTAACGGTTATTACTGAAATTGTCTGTCAGGAACAACGAGACTCGTGCTGTGGCTTTAGATATCACAAAGGCGTTTGATGGGTTTTGGTATGCTGATCTCCTTCACAGACTGAAGGGCTATAGTGTCTCCGGTCGAATTTTTGAGTTTATCCAATCCTTCTTAACAAACTGTGTAATGAAAGCAGTATTGAACGGTCAATCTTATAAATCCTTCCACATTAATCCGTGCGTCTCACAGGCTCTATCCTTGGAAGCTAATTTATGTCTTGTTTTCATCAACGACCTTACTGATGACACCAGTTCTTAACTTGGTATTTACGCTGATGTCATGTCATTTAATCGCGTCTTAATAAATTGGATAGATCTGATAAAGTAAAACCGGTAGCTGTTCTCCAAAATGACTTTCAGTGTTGTTAGCTGGTGCAAAAAATTAGTTGTAAATTTTAACGCCTCCAAAAGGAAATTGTTGTCTTTTAGTGATCTTAGAGGACCATTTTTCCTTCTAACGGTATGGCTGATGCTAACCTCAAGGAGAGTGGCTCATTGCGCCTTCGCGATCTCTCGTTTTCCACTGACATAAAGTGGAATGATTATATTGAATCAATAACTAGGTTTGCAGCTGGGAAAGTTGTTTCACTCTTCCTTGCTAGGCAGTTACTCTCACCAGAATCCATCTTGCACGTTTGCAAATCTGACATTCGTCCGTGCATTGAATATTGCTGCCACATCTGGTCTAGTGTTCCTGCAATATATATCGAGATTCTTGACAAAATCCAAAGAAGGTTCTGCAATGTTATAGATCCTGATCTAACATCTCGACTTCAGTTAGTTTCTCACCGCCGTAACGTAGCTTCCCTGTGCCTTTTCTATAAATGTTTTCCTGGCAATTGTTCTAATGAACCCCCTTCCTTGGTATTTCGACCGTATGAATTTAGACATAAAAATAGACGAATAACTAGGTCTCATCTCTTCACGTTGGAAATAGGACCCTAAGTTCTGTTCTAATAGTTTCTTCTTTTGCACTTCTCACTTGTGGAACTCTCTTCTGACTTCTTACCTCCCTGTCACCTACGATTTTCAAAAGTTTAAATGCAACATTAATCGCCACTCTCTGTCTTCCTGAAATCTTTTATTTTATTTTCCTTTTTTCCTCTTTAAGGTTTTCTCATGTTCTTTCACTCACTTCACCTCTTGCGTCTCAGTGGCATTATAGCCTCGCTTGAAGTGAGACGATTATACACACACAAACACAGTGGTGGATTCTCTTGTCGTATTCGACCTATGAAGGTCAAGCAGCTAAGTTCCAAGAAACCTACAGCCAGACACCAGCACATATGATTTAATTATAGTGCAGAACCAGCTTCCTTTTTTGAAGGGCTGAATACACTACGTACCACAAGTTCCCCAAACGACCCTCCGCGGGTTTTGAATTCAGAGTTGTCCTACTCCTAAACCAGTTGCCATCGAGGGCTATAAAACCCAGTCTGTCCTGCTGGAGGGAGAAGAAAAGGATTAATACCTTTTCCAATAGTATTAGCACGTAAATGAATGTAATGAATTCGAGCCGCTATCCACTACTCCACCGTGCCCCATACACACACACACACACACATATATATATATATATATATATATATATATATATATATATATATATATATTATTAAATATAACAGACAATAAATGTCTATTATGCCGTTCTAATATTCGAATGTTTGCTTTAATTTCTGGTGAAAATAAAGACAACAATACAGACATGAAACAAAGTTATCCACCATCAAAGCTGATATTTTGTTATTTTGACATAGAAAAGAGCTATGCGACGACAGCGGTCGCGGAATAGCAGATGCGGTTCTATGACGTCATACCACGCAATAGACCAAAATATTACAACAGAATCAATGTCTAGATGCAATGTAATGTGTTGTGATTAGTTTGAAATGTAATTTTGTTGAGTGTGGGTTGCTTTGTTTTAATGTAGATGGCCTCCAGTATATGATGGTTCTTTTTATTGTGTATGTGTGAGTATTATTGGGTTTTCAACTAATATCTGTCTAATAATTTTTGTCTTTATTTTCACTAGAAATTAAAGCAAACATTCGAACGGCTCATGATCAAACACATTCATTTTCTGTTATATTTAATAATATATGTTTAAATAATGATCTGCTGCCCCAATACAAATATATATATATATATATATATATATATATATATATATATATATATATATATATATATATATATATATATATAATTTTTTGAAAAGAAGCGATAAGGTCTGTCTATCTAATTTTTATTATATTTTCCAACCTCCGAATAAGATGTTGCGTATTGTGCTCGAAGTTGTGGATAACACCAAAATACTCTACAGCATATGGACACGTGGCTGAGTGGTTAGAACGTTCGCATTCTGACCATGGTCAATTTGTCAGGATGTTATCCTGATGTTATCGGACTGGAGGGATCCATCCCAGCATGCGGAAAATCATACCAAGGGTTGACCCAAGCCTTGTGAGTTAGACGAAATTGGGCCATTGATAGCTGTGCTAGCACGAAGATATATATATATATATATATATATATATATATATATATATATATATATATATATATATATTACATTAGCCTTTTTGCTCATATATTTTCCCCTTTTCCCCGCTTGTTTTATTAATAAGATTTTATTAATAAATTTATATCTTTAGTCATCGTTCTTTTTTTCTTCTCCTCCTTATATTTCCTCGCAGTGCGAATTGTCTTTTCTTGGTCAATTAATATTTACCAACATATTCTTCCGACGGTGTGTTGGCCGATCATTTAAGAAAGAATGCTTCCCTGCATTTGTAAAACTGGATATCTTTTCTGGCGTCAAAGTTCTGTTATATATATATATATATATATATATATATATATATATGTATGTATATATGTATGTCTATATAAAGAAAGTGAGAGTGAGAGTGAAAGAGCACTAAAAATGTATACACACTTCAGCAAAGAAAAAAAGACATGTATAGAAATTGTATTTCTAAATTTATTCAGACATCACGAGATTAACACAAGTTACCTTTGGACTCACAAGATGGTGGCCTTTAGCTTCCAGACATTTGTTAGTAGGGCGAACTCCTATAGGGGCAACGTTCGACAAAGTGTACAATGGATTGCTGCGTTTAGGATCCACTATAGAAAAAGGTCTACAGGTGTTAAATCAGGAGAACGTGGGTGGGGGGGAACACGACTGTACCTCTTCGTTCTAGCCAATGTCCTGGCTAATTCTCATTCAGATAAGCTCGCACGTCTTGCTAATAGTGTGGCGCTGCGCCGTCCTGTTGAAAGAATAATTCATCATTTCCATTAAGTTCATGTATGGCATTGTTATCGCAGTTTCATAAAACTACGAAAGAAAAGTCTTTCCTTTCCTTTCCAGTGTGTATGCATGTTTGTCTTGACCTACACAACAAAACCAGTTTTATTGCTGTCTTCACAGCAAATCATTGTAAATGAATTTATTTAATCCTGGCTGCAGTCCCAACTTGATAAATATTCTTATCTTATTCTATTATTTATTTACTCTCCGGATGAAAGAAAAGAAATAACCAAAGATACAAAATGATAATCAATAAGCAAGCAGCTGACAAGTAGCAGTTGTCAGCAACATGTTCTAAAACATTGGGCCATTTGTCAGCGTGCTCGAAGCCAGCAAGATAGGCCTTATCTTTCAACTGCATATATTGGGAAGTGGGTTTAGGTGGACTTCGGCATAGCATGCAAAACAGTAGGGGTTTCGTGGTTCAGTAGATGAAAATGTTGGTTCTTTAACTCTATCTCTCCATTCATAGTGTTTCAGATATTATCTCCGATTTTAATTTTTCATCTTCCCACATGTCCAGTATTGGCTTGGAATGTCCTGGTCGATACAGTTTTTTCTTTCGTTTTCTCCTTTGTTTCTTTATTTTTACTTCTTTTCTTTCTTTTTGTAATATTTATACAGCATATTAACCAATTTTATTTTAACTATTATACCACAAGTCAACTCTAATTAGTTAATGTATATACTTCTAAATAAGTAACTCACAAAATTAAAATAGCTACCTAGCAATTTTTTTTTACATTAATAGGATCTATCTATATATGAAATTCTGTGACTTCCGTTAATCCGTATGTCCATTCGTCACACCCCCTAAAATAGCCATATATTGACCGATGAAAACCAAATTTTGGGGAGAAGTGCGAACAGGTAAGTGGGTACCGAGTACAGTTGATTTTACTAGGATCCGTAGCTCAGTATAATAAATTTTTATCATTTTGGGGAAAAATTAAATTTTATTATTTAACATTCAAAATATTCCCACTATTTTAAAAACAATTTAGTGATGAAAATAACACATACTTATTTAATAAAAAAGCAATATTGTTTTTTTACATATATATAAATGTAAGGAAAAGATGTTCCATCCTGGTAAAATACAACGGACTGGGGTTGCATTGTAAATATAAACACAGTAGGGAGAGTTTCAAATGGGCAGAAGATTTCAAGTGTAGTAGTGAAATAAACGAGACAATGCATGAGTGGCTGGTAGGAAATTCAATAAAGTGTAGATAGCCTTGCTAATGCAAATGATATCCTACGTTTCAATGTTGAGTATTGGAACATATTAGTGCCAAACGGATTTCCAAAACACAACCGATTGTTGAAACCAGGAATTCCATTAATAGTATTGTGCAATATAAATCCTCGGGAAGACCTATGTAATGGAACAACTCTTACCTTCGACAAACTTATTGATAACAAACTACTACAATGTACTGTGTTTGGAGCAGGACGGGTTGTATTAATCTCAGGAATAAAGTTCATTCCCAAACCATCCAAATATCATTTCGAATGGACAAGAATCCAGTTTCCAGTTCGCCTTGTCTTTGCTAGAACTATAAACAAATCACACTGTCAAACCCTTCAAAAAGTTGAAATTTGGCTCCAGAAAGAAATATTTACGAATGGCCAGTTGCATGTCGCATGCTCAGGTGTAAGAAATCTTCAGAATTTATTTTTCGCTGTTAAAAACGAAAAAAAAAATTTTTTTTTAATGTTGTTTACTATTAAATCCTCTAAAATTATATAGATATTATTAAGTCACAAAGTAGGGTTTATATCAAAGTATTTTCCAAATAAATCAGCTTATTCAAATTTAATCGATTTGTTTGAATTGAACGATACGTAGAGCTTGTAAATCTCGACAAAAATGTTACCGATAACATCAGCAATACTAAATGAGGATGTCAACAAAAATTTCTCGTCTTTATAATTTATACATACGAGAATCCACGTTTGGCCTGATTTTGGGTGTTTTCTTTTTTCATAGCTTAATACAGCATAAAATTTCATATATAGAAGAGGTAGAAAAGATTGTGTGGTGCCAATCCTGCAGGCCGTGGCAAATCAAACAAATATTCAGAATTTGGGCTTTTGAATTGAACTCGGACACTGACCACTGACTCCAGTAGGAAATCTGCAATAAGTTCAACTACAATGGATTTTTTCATTTTTTTAAACATTTGAGCATAACATCATTTCACGGATCAAATGCAAATCTTACATTTAATCTTTTTATATATATTAATGCTCACCCAATACAAGGCCCAAGATCCACTCAAGGTAGAGGGTTACTGTATGGCGCTGTATGAGCGAAAGAAAAGGCAAGAGCTGAAGTTCATGGTGTCATATGGGAAAGATAACGGTTAACTTGAAGCGGTCAATATTGTAGTTATTGGAAAAAATCCTACCGGTAACTGTTATATATAGCAGCAGGTCTTGGAAAGAAACTGCTTGAGTGGAAGGGAATGGGGATGATTTATCCTTGTATACGTGACATAGCGGATCCCAATTGCAAAGTTCAAAGCTGGGGCGGGGGGCACCAAGGATTGTAGCTCGTCAGAACACACGCCGTGGAAATAGCGAGAGGCTCGCGACGTTTCGTCTCTGGGAAAGGGGCTGTAGGGTGGAAGATAATTAATTGCACACTAAACCGCGTAGACGCTTTTGAAGACAGGCAAGACAGGCAAGTGATGACTAGGCAGCTCCAGCCCAGATATGGCAACAATACTTGTGAACGTGCAAGTTAGACGTCATGCCCAAAGTCAAGCAATACTGTTTCATGTTCAAGAACGATTATATTTCATGTGTTATGTTTGAAAGAAGCTATACTATTCTTTTTCTGCATGACAATGACATTTTGCAAAAAAGAGTCACTTTTTATTTAGTTACTCACTTACTATGTCACTATTTCGACATTACAACAATTCATTTCGCTCAGGTTTCAAGAGTACTGATTGGAAATATTAAAAAAATATATCTTTTTATTTAAAAATTTACTTTTACAATACGTAGATATTGATGACCAGTATATTTGTAGATATGGCCGAGTTTTGAGGACGGTAGCGCTCCAACCGTAAGACCCGGGTTCAAATCTTACCATAGTCAGTTTTTCAAGGTAGTGTCTTCTTGATAATAACGTCTTGAACAGACGGAACCAGCGTGTGATACAGCTGGGAATTGCCTAAAATGAGTACCACCGGTTGACCCAAAACCCCCCCAAAAAAGTGAAATTGAAGTTACAACGTATCGTAAACAAAGGTTCGAGCGGCCTAGCTTTTTACAATTGCCGGATTACTCGCTCTCCACCAGAAACTAATAGTTGCAGTGTAAACGGCAGGTTGGCTGTCAGTGTTGAACGAACACTACAGAAACTTTTTTTATTCAATCTAAATAATGTTTAATATTTTTGTTGTCAATTCTCAAGCAATAAAGAAAATGTTTTTGTTTTTATTAAAATTCTAATAATTGCTTTTTAAACAAACATTGCCAAGGGAGTCAAATGTTTACAGTAATAGCGCTGTTTAGGGAATAAACGATTTTTTGGAGGAAGTGGGTGTAGGCACCAAGATTAAACATTGCCAAAAATTCAATATTTCGATTTTGACACGTCACTGCCTAATGTCTGAAGAGTGCTAATCTACAAAAGTTATTTCCAAAAAATATTTCCCTATTCTATTTAAGTAGAGCCATAATTAAATCTGAAGTCAAGAAAAATCTCTATCTTTTAATAATGAAGTTGTAACTATTATATCAAGAGTTATAACTAAGCATTTGATTCAGTGTAGTAGCTAAAATATGAAAAAATATAACGTAGTATTTAATTCTATTCTTCTGCATGTCCATCTACGCAGCCACCTAAAGTTCTATCTGTCTCTTTGGTTTCGTTTTTTTAATTGTATTTACCTTTTGATCTAAATAATTACTCGGAGATCCCAAGCAGACGTTTTATTTTTTGAATAATTTTAATTCTCTTTAGAAATATAAAAGGAAAATCAGAAACATTATTTGCTACTTATTCATTTCTCATTTCCTTGGCTTTCATTAACAATTAATAATTAACGTTTCTTTCTTCCCTCTGTTTTCTTTGATCGTTATTTCTTTGGTTGCTTTTAGTTTCATAAAAACCAATAGACACAACTTGACACCCAAAAATACATACGCTTATAATAACGATAAGATTTTTCTTTCCAGACAAAGTTCATATTCTTTCAAATAAATAAATAAGATCTTAGAATTGTTTTGGCAGTCAGTCATTTCTAATAAACGTCGACATCAATGAAGTCTGCGCTTGGCAATACTTTGTTAGGGAGGAAAATTGATATGGACTGAAGTCATATGTATATTGTGGGCTCTCCTGTTGATTTCGACGAATGAGAGCCTAACAGATCGTAGTTTTTTTAAGACCTGAAACGCCAGACGACCCACACATATAATTTGATTTTCGTGGTCATGTCTACACCTTTCGGAAGAACTGCTAACCAAGAAATGGCCCACATTGTGCTACAAAATCTCCAAACAGCTATCCTCAGTTTTGAACTCAGTGTTCCTTCTCCTAGACTGGTTGCAATCCATAGCTAAAGCGTCCACTCTGTTCTACTATTTAACTCATAGCTTGGGTTAGGTGAAGCCTTATATATATATATATATATATGTGTGTGTATGTGTGTAATTACACACAGCGGAAAAGCCTTTCATTGATAACGCGTTTCGCATTCGTTAGGTAGCTAAGAAGACGTCTTCGGATCAAAATGAAAGACAAATTTTGACCTGAAGACACCTACCTAACTACTTAACGAAGGCAAAACGCTTTGTCAATAAAAAGCTTTTCCACTTTGTCTTATATTACCTGTTAAATCCACATATTATAAGAAGCACCCGTAGATCATCTTTCGTTTTAATTATATAGGGGTAATTCCATATAAACTCAACCAATGGTTCCATGTTTTACCCACCTCTGAGAAACTAGACATTTAGCTTCCTTAAAATCATAGTTCAAGAGTTATGGCCTCTTGAAAAAAAATTTTCTTATTTCAAAATAGCAAGATTTGCCAAATTTGGCATTTCATAACTTTGCATTCTAAGAAGGTACCAAGTTGATATTTGGTAATCCTAAATCTAAAGCATATATATATATATGACGTAAACACATTATGAACCTGTATCTTACATATAGCCTGACGTGCTTTACCGATTTAGCCACAGATGAACGTTTCGGTTAGCAAGGTCGAGTTTAATGTTTTGGAGAACTGTAGTTTAAAAACAGTAAAATCGACCTTGCTCACCGAAACGCTCCTCTGTGGATAAATCGGGAAAGCACGTCAGGCTATATGACGATTCCGTGCAGGATACAGGTTTGATTCCTGTCGGAGGACGCATATTTTCTATGAAAATATCTCGGACATTCAGGCCGGTAAATGCCGTTAATACGGTTTATTATAAACAGAGCATTTACTTAAATATTTGTATCTATAAAAAGAACGTATAAACATAAAAATGTCTTGTAATATGTAATATTAGAATAAATAACTTAAAAGGTAAAATCAAATGCTAGCTCCTACAAAGATTGAAAAAAATGAAAGACAAACTTATCATATTTACACTATAAATAGCGGATTATTGTTCTCATCTTTGCTGCTGTTATCACAATGTTTCGACCGTTGTACCCTCTGGCCTTCAACAAGTGTATATCGATCCGGGTAACCTACAAGGACAATATCCTAGTGGACTAAAGCATTGGTTCATGAATTTACATAGTAATTGTGACTTTAATTCATGGGCCGGTCAGCGTGCACTTGGAGTCAGTGGAAACAGTACTAAAAATAAGAAATAGACGAGATATCCCTAGGTTCGGGTAGTGGAACAAGAACAGGCTACCCACGATGAATTAAATGGTTCAGCTGGAAATTCCCAGTAAGTTACGCGTTACAACCGTTGAAAGCCGAAGAACACAGCGACCGAAACGTTTGTGATAACAACAACAAAGACGAGGACAATGTCACAATAGTCCGCGTGTAAATAGTGTAAATAATGACAACCCCTCGTCCCAGAAATTCAAACAGGAACCTACCTTATCAAAAAAACCGACAGTGCTCAAGGCCTATAGAATAAAGGTACCCGAGATGAGAAACAAAAGTCAGTTTGCTGTAATAACTGAATAATTCGAAACCTGAAACACTAACCGATAACGATAACTCCGGGTTTTACGCCAAAATCGCGATCATCAAACGATTATGATCGCTATTCTAATGTGAAACTCGGCGTCTCTATATATATTTCTAATTATCATAATATATTTTATATTATTATATGCTATATTATATTAATGATTTCTTGAGGAGAGCACTACACTTTAGAAATAGTGCAGACGAATCACCCATATTACGGTAGGTGTAAAAACTGGGGTTTGATGTGATAAGTATTACTACCAAAACTTAGATGCATAGCTTTTACTAATTTGGGGGCATTTAGTTCTAAAGATCGTCTGAAAAAATGTACAGATACCTAATTTCCGCAGGTTTTTGCTTACAAATGGACTTCAAAATTTTACTATTTCAAGAATAAATCCAAATAAAGTTAATATCTTTTGTATTAGATACATTGAATGGAAAATATATTAAAACCAGAATTCCAATTATAAATCACTACAAATAAAATATGCATTTTTTTTACTGTATTCGTTAAGTAAAAACTGTATAAAAATTTGTAAAAGATTATAGAAAAGGCTACTCAATGAATAGGATTTGTTAGATCATAATTAATAAAAACAAAAAATAGATAAAAATTTATATACAGTGTAACCCGGATATAAGAGTTGTCGGGACCGGAGAAGTCTCTTATATCCGAGTTTCTCTTATATCCGGGTTTGGTCTATTTTGTTTTATTAACACAGGCTCTAATTTGAGACCAGAGAAAATCTCTCTTATATCCGGGTTTATCTTATATCAGGGTCTCTTATATCCGGGTTACACTGTAATACCATAAAATTGCTTGGCACAAAATGTTTTAAATTTGCATTGTTTATTGAAAATCGCACATAAACTTCAGTACTGTATAATATATTACAGTGTAACCCGGATATAAGAGAAACCCGGATATAAGAGATTTTATCTGGTCCCAAATTAGAGCCTGTGTTAATGTATATATAATAGACCAAACCCGGGTGTAAGAGACTTCTTCTCCGGTCCCGACAACTCTCTTATATCCGGGTTACACTGTACATCATAATATGTCTAAATTGTTCAGTATAATTTCCCTTTGAAACAAATGAAGGTCTTATATGAAGGCACAATGATTTAATAATGTGCTTATGCCGTGCATCTTGTCCATAGTAAATTTGTAAAGTTTCAGAAAATTGTAAATTTTATAAAACTGTGCAATAAGATTTTCACTGATCCTCGGAATTAAATTCCAACGTTACGATTTTGAACCTAATCTTAATATTCAAACGCACTTCTTCAAAAAGCGGCAAATATTGTGTCATTATTTATCATAGCCACCCACAATTTTCAAATTGAGTGCAATACCACGATTCCAAAATCGATCTGCCTTAACCCACATTTGGAGCGATCATACAGTTCAAACGAACCGGAATGCAATGGAAGGCTCTTGCTTTGAGAGAACGGTATATATGATTCCTTGAAACCTTCAATAAGAACAACACTTTAGATCCAATGTTTTTAAAAACACTAATCGTTTAGACGATCGGTGAAAAAATAAATATTGCTGAGAGCTATAAAATAAAGGAAATTGTGGAGAGCCATAATCGCCTACTTTCTGAAGGGTCACTGCATATAGAAGATAACTGTAATATCGATTATTGGGAGGTATATATTCTATCATTTACTTAGATTAGAAGCTTAAGCTTACAGTCCCATACTCAAAATACTATGCTGAAGCCATTGCATTTAAATAACACAGTCGATAACTGGTTTTGATAACGCTTACAGAAACTAGAATTTCTGAAGAGCTAGGATTATTGAGAAGTGCTTTTTCAGACTAGAGTAATAATATTGATCACGTTTTTATAGCCCAAGCTTTCTTTAAGGCTTCCGGCTTTATATGACATGGTCGCCATGGTCACAGTAAAACAGTTTCTATTGTACACGGCTTATTTTCAACTATTATAAGATATGTTTATAAGACTGTAACAAATAAAGATTATTGATCAAGTTATGTACTGAAAGCGTTTCAGAAGGAGTAATATATGTGCTGTATGGTGAGCGTTATGATGCTGTTCATCATTGAAACTAGAATAAAATCTCTGAGCCTGCATTTAGACTTGCATATTTGGTCCCTAGGTGCTAAGCCTCGCTCTCAGAGCTAGTCTTTAAAAAAAATTACTGGGGTGGGGGATAAGTTTCCGTCAAAATTAGGATAATCATATTCCGGTAATTCCCCTCAGATTATAGAATTAGATTCAGTCTTTTGTCCTATAAATCTTTATCTAAGGGTTTCAATCAACAGTCTTTGATGTCTATAAATTAGATAAATATTCAGATATAAATATATGTACTTTAGAAGTATCATAGATTTTATATATATATATATATATATATATATATATATATATATATATATATATATATATATATTATTATTATTATTATAATAAAAAACAACAAACAAACAACAACGTTATTTTCAGTGGGTACACGTGTTCCAGTTGCTATCTTTTTTTCTTTTTTCTTAACCAGAGTAATTAATAACAACCGGCCTAGATTGAGATGTCAAATTGTTCATCATTGATATTGAGATTCAAATAAACTATTTAAAATAACGGAAGCGTTAACAATGAAAAAGAAGAAACCAAGTCTCATTAATGGGGGAGCTTTAATGACGCGTTCGGCGGCGGAGGGGCGTATTCAATATTTGATAATTTTGCGGCAATACGCACTTACAGGTTTTAGGCAGTTTTGAACAACATTTCGTTTCATGGTTAGCCGTAAGGAATTGTAAATGTAGGACTACCTTACACTTACGTAAAATAATAACAATAATAATGTCTATTAAGAATTTATTACCAGAAATATGTTTTACGGAAACATTGTTAACAATTATGTATTTAGTTACATTACAAATAAATAAAAAATAATATAAATTTTGATGCTATATTCGATTTGTTGTTAAGTATTTTTCATTTTCTCCTTTGTTATTGGCAGCATTTTAGAATACTTTGCTGCAATGCTAAGTTTCCTAAGTTGAACAAACTGGTGCTATCTTGTATATGCTTTATCTCTCTTTTCCATTGTTGTTTTTAGATCACTTTCTTCCAGTAATTTTGATGGACAATAGCTAAATTCTGAAATTTAGAATGATTTTATACCATTTCAAAAATAAAGCCTGTAAAAAGGAATATTTTAAATTAAGATACGACCAAAAATAAAATGCTTTTGACAAAATACCTTAATGATTTAATTATAATTATGTAACAATAATGTAATAATATTCCACAGATAAATCTAAGGTTTATATTACCTCATCTCATTGCATGGTTATGAACTATAAAACTTAATTGAGATTGAAATATTGTGTAATCGGCTCTAATTTTTTTAATACTTGGATATGACATAATGAATAAGTTACAGTGAAAAAACAAATTTTCGATTTTTTGTTTTTTTTTAATATGGGACATATTAAAATACGTTTGACGCGTTCGGCGGAGGAGGGACTCCTCCGCCGAACGCGTCAAATGTATTTCCGGTGTATTTCTTCTCTTCCTGTCAATATTGAACACGACCACGGCGTGCTGTGTTCAGAAATTAAAACATTCTTATTGCTATGAGAAAAAAAAATCTACATATTCAGACAGACAAAAAGACGTACTTGATCATGGCTAATATATGAACCGAAAGCGATCTGATCCACACACCATTTGGACAATTCTTACACATTCTATGTCCCCAAAGCAAAACACTTGTACGAATGCAAGAAAAATATAATATAAAGCTTAATCTTACTGTGTTGTTAGTCGTCTTCAATGAAACCCGTATAAAAGATGGATTGCTGTCCAAATGTACGTACGTACATACACACACACACACACATATATATATATATATATATATATATATATATATATATATATATATATATATACTCTGTCAGAGGGTGGAATTTTGGGGGGGGTGTAACTCGTTTCGTCCTTTAGGACTTCATCGGACTGAGGTGATGTTTACATTGATGTGATTGCGCATGAAGGAAAGGGGAAGATGAAATTTTAAATTTACTTTTTTTTAAGTATGTGTTTGGATATATCATCTAGCCGATTATATTTAGTTTCTTTTTCGTTTTTTTATGTTTTTATCACTTTTTTTGGAAATATCCACATTGAGATAATAGAAGATCTACCAAGAAAATTAAAACATAAATTTTACTGTGGTAATCTAGCCATTAAAGCCTTTTCTATACATTTTAATTTTAATAAATTTAATAAATAAAGTATCATTTTTTAAAATCAAACTAATGGTCAAACTCATTACAGTGAGTCACTAATGCACCGAACGTGTTTTCTTGTAAAAGATTCCTTTTGTGTTCATATAATATTTTATTTAAATCCCTTAATTTGCATTCCTTGCGGCAATTACAAGTGACAGAGTAAAGTTCCTCCTTCGTGTTTTAGCTTATCAGTTGGTTTTGTATTAAATCTTTTATTGTTTGAGAAGTTGTAAAAAAATTATGTTCAGTTTATTTAAATTTTCAGTTGTACTTGGTGAGTAGATATATTTTGATTCGTTGGGTTTGTCAGGAAGATCCACTTTCTGTTTTGAGATATTTTATGAGCCTTTTGTTTCACGTTGAATATGAAATTATTAGGGCATTGTAGGGGCTTAAAAGTATTTTCAATTTATTTCTCCTTGTCATGTAAATATTGATGGCTACAAATTCTGAGTGCTCTTAGAATCCAATGATTATTCCGGATTTTATTTTGCTGTTAGGGTGAGAATAGAAATTTATGAAATAATTTTTATTAGTTGATTTGCGATGGACACTTAGTTTTGTCATTACAGTGTAACATGATATCTAGGAAAGGTAAAGTATTGTTCCGTTTTGTTTCCTAAGTGAATTCTGTCGTATGATCGACTTTGAGTCTTTAGATTTTTATGATTTAGTTGTTGACCGGGAGAGGTTTATTTTTTTTATTGTGTTAGTTGCTTAGTTAAAAAGATTTAAGTATGTGTTAGTAGGAACGTTTGTGCGAAGTGATATAATATCTAAACTAGTCATGAGTTTATCAGTCATATTTATTCCTCTTAGTTTTTCAACCAGGTTGCCTGAATTTTTAACCTGTGATAGGCTATTTCGAAGAGAGGGGTTAAAATGTTT